>JBBPBX010097213.1:0-12897 GCA_038048925.1 Garcialebias charrua
TTAAAGCTGCTATATGTAACTTTTCTAACAATATATTTTTAACATATTTCTTCACTCTGTCACTAGACTGATGTTAGAGAGGTAATCTCTGAAAAAAACTAAAAAAAAATATTGTCCCCTTGCTTCTCCAGGTGGTAAATAGGCATTTCTAAAAAGAAAAAGTGACCCGCCATTAACCAGCCAATAAAAACAGAGTTTGTAACCAGCCAATAAAAACAGAGCTTGAATTTGAATCAGCCAATAAAAACAGAGCTTGAATTTGAATTTCAGCAGACCATGGGAGAGCAGAGCCATATATGGCTCTGAGGGGGAGGGATCAGAATGCTTTGCCTGTTGAATTTTTTCTAAGTGCTGCAGTTCTACAGAAACTGCAGACTGAACCTTTAAAGTTAGCGGGTATGTTAGCAATGGATCAGTTTACCACTCCTAAATTGCCTAAAGGTCGGGGAGTGTGGTTCAGCCGTACTGCTGACAGTGGAGCGGTAGGATATTCAAAACTCACATATGATGCTAGTGCAGAATCAGGGCTAGGGCAAAGCCAAGGTTGTACTGCTACTAAGGGGTTCATGAGGGAGAATCACCTTACTTCTACACCCCGCACTGATGTTGATGCCCTTCATCACCTTACAGACATTGTTAATTCTACGTGAGTGAGGTTAGCCGCAGGATCTTGCGACAAGTCCTCACTCCAGCCTTTCTCCGGTAACGGTTCCTTAACTTTTATCCTTGCACACGAGTATTACCCGATATGTCTCAAGATTAGTTAGGATTAAGGCTGAGACGAGGTAATTCAACCAGACTGTTACTGTCTTCAAATCTGCATGTCATACCCTGTTTCACTCCGCCGATAGCCCGACTTAGCAGAATGGAGTCAGATCGTATCCCACGGAGAAACACACATTAACGACAGATTACCTCTAGTAGATAGTTATTGTTATCCGTCTGGTTAGTTTTAGAACCTAGGAAAATAAGGTTCCAGGATATTGTTTTACTCTTTTTGGCTAACACAACCATTTAAAACCTCCAATAATCTTGTTGTTATCTTGAACCAAGTTTTCCATCATTTAATATCAAGGTGAGTCAAGGAAAATCCAAATTTGTACGTTTTTATGTTTCTTTATTTTTCTAGTTGCAGGGGTAACAGCATAAGCACTACTTACTACAGAAAAAGATTTAATCAGGTTACATGATTTGCATTTAAGAGAGTTAAGTGATTCACAGCTCACCAAAGATGTCCTCCACACGCTGGGTCTTAATGTGTTTTTAGCTTTAATTAAATTGAGTTGCAATCCAATGTATAATTTGTATAATCTTCTAAAATGTTGGTTTATTCTACAATAATCTGATTCCGATCAAATATGTTTAATCCATCCAGGTAATCTTGGTGTGTTCCAACTTGTGTTTTTATCTCCACCAGAAAACTTTGTTCCAATCCTATCAGGAAATCTTGTTGTTGTTCCACAGAAAAAACCTCCAGGTGATGCTGTTGTGCTCCAATCAAAAGTCTGCACTCCAGCAGACTGGACAAATCTTTGTTTAATCCCACATAGGAAAAGCTTGTGTTTCCAATTCTTCAGGAAAAACTTGTTTTGTAATCACACCAAAGAAATCTTCATTTAATCCTGTTATAATCCAGTCAGGAAAGTCTGCACTTCCAGCAGACTGAATAAGTCTTCGTTGTAATTCCACAGAAAAACCTCCAGGTAATTCTGTCGTGTTAAAAATCCCAGTTGTAATCCATCAAAACTGTTTAGGGCTAAAAAATCTGGTAATCCTCCCAGGCAAAATCAATTATTCCTCAAAAGTGTTATCCATTCAAAGATATTGTAATCCATTCAGTTGTTCTGCGATGCTGATGAGCAAGGCCTTCAAAGCAGGCCTGAGGTTAAAATTAGAACATCGTGTTCTCCTGGCTTTTCATCCAAGGTCAGTCAGCTTCTAGCTGGCAGGTCCTGCTCCGGGGTCGGTCTCGGATGACCCAAAACAGTAACTTAACTAATAGTTGAATTAAATCAAAAAGAACTTGTTTGTTCCACAAATTTGTTAAATCCATCCAGAAAAAATGGTAATCCAGAAATAGACAATCTTAATCCATTAGAAAATGTGGTAATTCCTGGAAAAAATTAGTCACACATCCATTACGAGAGGCCCTTAACAGCGGTTTAGAAGACGAACAGGGACACTGTGTTCTTCTTATCTTCCCAATTTTCCTAAACATTCAGCTTGCTGCAGTCTGATCTCTCGACGCACAAAACTTCTCTTTAAACTTTTCCAGATTTAAAATCAATCAGCTCTCCGAATGCAGGCATTAATCCAAGTCTTCTTTCCACAATATAATTCTTCAAGGTCTTCTAACATCTGCTCTGCGGTACTGACAACCAGGGCGTCAGAAGCGGTGTTCCCTTAGCTTAAACAAGCTGATAAGCCAGGACCCGTCAGAGCAGATCCCAATGCCGCAAAAACACTTCTTTCGTCCTGGAGTAAACTCTTTTTGAATCAATCCAATCTTCTTAAAGTATCCAGCAAATTCAACTAATTCCTCATGACTTCAGCATCTTCAACCAGTTGTATTCCATAATTAATGTTGAATCTTATCCAGAAATGTTGTTTTGTTCCACAAAAATATTTCCAGATCAGGAAAAACAGTATTCCACAAACAAAGCAGCTTTTAATCCATCATTGCTCATTCAAGCTGACGGGAATTCCCCAACAGCAGAGCGGAGATAAAAAGTACACTGTGTCCCTCAAACATAATCAGCCTAGCAGCAGGCCGTCAGTGCTCGGTTCTGCCAAAATTACTTTAATTTTTCACCAAACAAAGTTATCCTTGTAACTGATTTTCTGTCTTAAGGTAGTAGCAGTCTTGTTGCTTGTTTATACTAAATTTAATATAATTTTAATGCTCTGGACAAGAATGGGAATATTTCCTTACCTTCTGTTCGGCAAATCCACAGGGGCTATTTACCAAAGGTAAGGAAAAAATACCTCAATCCTGAATCAAGATTTGAGGCTATATTCCAGCTCTGTAATTAATCCAATTTTTGAAGAAGAATAGCAAGGGATCCAGGCTGAAGCAAAAATATCTCCTTTTTTGTCCAAGGAGAGTCTTTTTAGAATATTCTATCTTCTTCTTTAGTTCCAGAGCGTCCGTCTTTGTCCAGTAATCCAAATGGTCTTCAAAAAATCTTCAGCCCCTTTCTCCTCTCAGACAGCCTTATTTATAGTCAAGAAAAGGGTTTGACCCCCACTATTCTAGACAACCATGTCATTTTCCTGTTTTTTCATTGGTCAGTGATGAGGTAACTTTCTCAGCCTTCACCGGACTGGTGACATAATGTCTCCTTCAGCTGTCACCCTCCCTCAGCAGAGAATGACCCAATGCCATCTGTCATCTGGCAAAATTCCAACTTCTTCAGTCAGAAGAAATTTTCAACTTTCACCCAGATTTACTCAAACTGTGGAGAAACACTCTTTTAACGTGCTATGTAATGTTCAAAACTATATTTTTCAACCCTCAGCAGTGAAGCATCCTTTAGTTTGCTGTGAATCATAAAAGAAAACATAAAATAACATACATTTTACCCACCTACACAATCACACATCTCCAGTTAATCACTTGACACACACTTCACATAACCATTGCATGTCTGATTTTCTTTGTTGTAAATGCTTGCCCTTTCTAACAGGCTTTGAATCAACCTTGCAGCCTCTCTTCTGCTCTGCCAAAAAGTGTGCACGTTTTTATCTATCTGACCTATATTTCTGCTCCAAGCAGACCTCAGCTGTTTATCTATGTGTGTGTGTGCGTGCACGTGTGTGCGTGAGTGTACTCTGTCTGGTGAGAGGCCTGTTCATGTGCTTGTGTGTGTTTATGCATCTTGCTATGCGTGTGTATGTAAATGTGAGGCCTGCTCCATGCTCTGTTCTGTCAAAACCAAAACTAACTAGCTTAAAGGTCTCTCTCTGTAACCAAACTCTCCTTGCATCTCTGCAAGTCAAACTTTCTGCAGAACATGCAGTTTTACATGTTCTGTTCTGTTATTGGTGTGAGATGATAGATTCACTACTTTCTAAATACTCTAAAAACTATTTTCTTTCTTCTTGATAAGCCGCCCAAGCTCTCTGCAACAAAACTCCCTGCAGCTTCCTATCCAGTTTTGATCCATATTTTCTCAGAGAGAGACCTGCTGCTTTTCAGAGGCCTTGGTTTTTCTGCCTAGTGTGTGCATGTAAGGCCTGACTCAAACTTATTCCTTATCGCACAGGGTTAACCAAAAAATGCTATGCAATAACACAAAAATGGTTTACCAAAATACAGACAAAGCATATAAAAAGTAAAAAACATACATCATGTTTTTCTGCTCATGAGTTTAAAATGCCATATAAATTAAACTGATCTAGGGTTACTGACGGTGTGTTATTACACCCTGCTCTGAGCCCTGTGCCAAAGGCAACTTACCATGTGTGTGTATATGGGTTGTAAAGATTTTTGTAGCAGTATAAGTCTGTTTTCAACCCAAAAGTCCTGCATATTTTGACACCCCCTGCTTGAAAACAGGCGGTACTGCTCAAACAAGTCCTTTAACACTCATCGTGATCTTCTCGTCATCTGTGTCCATGCCATCTGGGACCCCGAGATGTCGTCGTCAGGTCACGCGGGATCCTTGGTGCCTCTGGACCCTGGATTGCTGTTCGCTTCCTCTCAACCTCCATCATGGTGTAGTCATCCTGGTCAGTTCCACGTGTGCCGCCCGGCTGAGGTGAGGTTATCTCCTCAGGTCATCTCCTCAGGTCATCTCCGGAGATCCTGTAGTGGTCAATGATTCTTCGTTCTCCCTTGTTGATCGAGCATCAGGATCAGCATTCTCACTAGCATGAGGCATCAGTTGTTTCAGCATTCTCCCTGGCCTCAGATATCCTTCAGGCGAGTAGGCAGCATTGCCATCCACACCTACTGAAGCGGTGGTGTTACAGTGGGTCTTCAAGAATCAAGTCAGACTCTGAGTCAATGGGATCAGCAACTGCTGAACTGACTGGGATAGCGCTGTCAGGTTCTTCCGGCTTAGCTGGGCCGGTTGTATCAGGACATTGTAAATAAGTAAATAAGTGAAATAAGTAAAGAAGTAAATAAGTAAACTAAATTCTATATACTAGCAAGAGCCGGGGGGGTTTTAAGCGGTGTTGGCTAAAATTATCAATTTCTTTCTGCTTTCGGAATCAAACCTCCTGGGTCGTACTTTGGGACTTTGCTCAGTAGCGTTGATTCTGGCACCGTCTTGTGTTTTACGGTGTGGACAGTCTTGACTTTTGGTTAGGTTTTGATGTTCTCCAGTTCGGTTTCTTCTGATGAAAGGAGGGACTTTGTCACAGTCCAGATGAATATTGCCCCAAAATTCCCAACGAGGAAGTATGGCTTGGCAGCTGTCATCCTTCGGTGGGGCAGGATAAATCACTTCAGCCTCCCAATATCCTTGGTGGCATAATCCCATTAGTGGTCGACAGCCCCAATCACAGTGCCATTCAGGGGTTTCATCGTCCAGATGAATCCAGTTACATCTCGTTGTCCTTTTTATGTTGTGATGCAGGAGCATTATCCAGGTCACAATTCCTTCAGGCAAAATCAGTAGATTGATTACCTTGAAGTGGGGTTTGTCAGGCCCCGTTAGGTTCTCAGCCTCTACTGCAGACACCCATTCAGGGGTGTTTCTCAGCTGGTCCATCCAAGCTGGATAGCCTGCTAGTCTTACTCTTTCCCAGGTCTTGGTAAGATTTTCAACAGTTTCATTTCTGTCCCATGGTACGAAGATGTCTCTTTGCGTGGTGTCCCAGCAGGTCATGTTTGCATATTTGGATCTCCCATGGGAGACTTTTACATGCGTTAGGCTCCATGGTCTGATTCCGGCTTGATACAAAATAACCAACAACATAACTAAGCCTATTAACACTACGAATCCCCGCAGCAGGGTTCGTAGACAAGTTGCTTTATCCATTCTCGTAATCCTTAAACAGTCCTTAGGTCGGTCAGGGGTCGCCATATCTTCATAGATTTGTGGTACATCTGCATAGATGTGTGGATCTTCTTCATTGATGTGTGGATCTGCATCGCTGTTTGAATCATCCCGACTTAGTCTACTTTCCAGGCTTGTCATTGTTGAGAGAGTTTCTTTTCAGACTTCGTTTCTTTTAGCTCTGGGCTTCCTCCTCGAGCACCTGTGAGTTGTGGTCACTTGATCTTTGAGGAGCTCCAGATATAGTGGAGAGGGGTGTGGCCATCCAGGTTGCAACCTTTACCACACCCAATTCCACCGAATCACCAGCCATTTGGTAGGTTCAGGCTGGGGTCCTTCCAGGTGCCATTTCTGTTGGGGTTTTGGTCCCCTTCTCAATTTGATACTTATTCCTTTTATCGTCAGGTAGACCACATTAAATATCCATGGTGAGGTTGGAGGACAAAGCTTAGGGTGATATTCTTCTCGAGGTTCATCCAAATGAGACTTTCTGGTATTATTAGTGTTTGTGTAGAAATAGTTCTTGGTGTAGTTTTCCCATATAGAGATGTCAATTTTGGGTTTGTCGAACCATACAATGCCTTTTGCTATCTTTAGGGCTAGTATTTTCGGGCCCAATGTGGTCGCATTTGACTCACACTGGGACTTGGCCCTCCTTTCCCTTCACACGTCCTTTGTACAGTTCCACACAGAGAGGCGATGGGTGTGGCAATTCTGGTCTCAACCCTCTCCACACCCACTTCCATTGGTAGACCCCCCAACATGTAGGTTCAAGCTGGGGGCCTTGCAGCCCACAAAAAGGTTCGTCAGATGGGTCCTCACCTCTTCGACGCTGTTCCTCTGCCTCCCACAGTCTCTGTCTGAACATTTCCCTGGATTTTCTTCCATATTGCACATAGTGTTCACCCCATTCTTCCAACGCTGTTACCGTACTGACAAGAGGGTGTCCTCTGTACGATACAGTCGTCCTGTAAGCCATCCGTACTGGGTATTCTTCCCAATCGTTGATGGATGTGCAGACTCGATCACACAGCATTCTTAGGGGCAGCTCAGTGTTTTCAACCACTATTTTGTTTGGGTTAGTTTCTCGGTTGTAGATGCTTATTTTCATGGCTCGGCTTGTTGTCCAAACCTCCAACTCCCCTATGGAGATCTCGCAGAAATGTGTTTGATGTGGCTCTCTGTAATTATGGCCCCATCTGATTTTGAATTGCATTCCGAGTACTATTAAATAGACAACATTGAAGATCCATGGTGTCCCCATTGGGCTGGGGTTGTATGGCCTTCTCCATGAGTCTTTTGTTACTGCGTAGTCAGTGACACCTCTAAGAGACCCTTTAGTTAGGTCTTTGTTCCTGTAGAACATTATACATGAGCAGTAGTAATTTTTGGTTCTGTTAAACTTTAGGGTGTAATCTTTTCTGGGACGGTCTAACTTTACTAGTTCTTTCCGTACAATTAGAGCTGGTTGATACGGTCCTGTCCTGGATCGTTGAATCAGCAAATTCCACACATAAGTGGGTGCCTCGTCCTCTGAGTCTGAGTCATTGTAAAGCGGGTCTCTGTCCCAGGACCAGCATGTTTCAATGATTTTTGCAGATTTTATATTATCTCTCCCTTTCCAGATATAATTTGGACACCTCACGATTTGATTTAATAATTCTCTACCTTTCTTTCTGCGATGATGAGATCCTTTGATGATTCTAGCGCCCCGTCGTTCAGTTTTTAGTTGTTCATTTCCTTGTTCATGTGCTTCCATTCCCTCAGAAATGTCTTGCTGGCCCAAGCGTTCAGTACACTTCGCTTTTTCTCTGTTTAACTGGGTTGGGACTTTTCTGTGTTTTCTTTATTGTCTTTGATCAGCTGTATTGTAGCTCCCACCGAATACACTCCCTTGTGTGGAGCCACGATCATCTGTACTGAGACTTTAATCCACTGGGTGGAGTCAGGTCTTATGGGCGTGTCTACCCTTTGTGCCTCGTTTGACAATTTACACAGTACTTTACCATAGTCCCCTCCCATTCACAGGTACAATCTTCTGGGCCTCTCTCACTCAATTTCCATAGTGTGAGGATCATTACTCTTAGTAAAACTGTGGTCCTACTTTTCACACAAATAAAAGCATCCATTACTTTTACGGGTTTTAGTTGCAACTCCCGTACATCTTCTTTCTTTTCACCTCAGCTCTGAGGGGCTTATTTTTTCATCTCTTTTTGTTTCTTCGCCTCAGGTTTAAGGAGCTCACAGTTTCATTATTTTTTCTTCGCCTCAGGTTTGAGGGGTTTATCTTTTCGTCTTTTTTCTTCACCTCAAGTTTTGAGGGGCTTATCTTTTCCTGGTCCCTCCCACCAAATGGGAAGGCCAGTAGGTTCCATGTTGACTTCACAGCTGTTTTGCAGCTTTAATCAACTTGATCATTTCGCATTCTGCTGACAGGCATCTTCTCTTGGCGTACTCCAAGATCTTCAGAGCCCTACCTGCCCAAAGCTCTGAGGTTGTTGTCTTAAGATAACTCCCCCGCATATAGTGGCCATTCTACGATAGGGGAGCATGGTACTTGGTTCATTGGCCATAATCCGGTTTCTGGTTTTGAATTAGCTAGGAATTGGCTTCAGTTGCTCTATTTCTCGGATTCCCTGTTTTTGTTAACACAACCGTGTTATTGTCTAATATTCTCTTCACTTTGTCTGTGGCGTTGTATTTTGGACCCACAGACTTGTTCCAGCATGCTGACGACACTGTTGTCATTAGCTTTTCTTGCCGGTTTAACTACCACATACCCTGACCTGGAGTCCACTAGCACTAGAAGATATTTCTCTCCCTTCTTGCTAGTGACTCCCATGGGTCCAGCAACATCCATGCACACTGAGCCCCAAGGTATGATACTCTTGATAGTTTGTCCATCCACTCGGTGCCCGCAACGTCCTGCGTCATATTGACCACATACCACACAGTCCTGCAGTACCTTGCGAATTTGCTTCATGGGAATCCAGAGCTCCTGACTCTCCAACTCCTTACGTGTAGGTTGTACGCCCGTATGACCTAGCCCTTCATGCACGCCACGCACAACCTCTAACACGTACTCCTGTGGGACCCTCGGCCCGCCGGGGTTTGTTCCCACTCTCGATCCCGACAAAAACGATCTTTCTCTGTTGCACATTTTTTGAATCTAGCCACAGAGGCTGACTTAATGATTTGCTTCAACTTCTCTTTCCCAGCCGGGGAGAAGTCGCTTTCATTCACTCGTTGTTCTGTTACTTCGGGGATATTTTCACAGGTATTTGTACAGTCCTGTTTGCCAATTGAACTGTAAGGTGTTATATTGTTTTTAGGTTTCTGCGGGTCATAGACACCTCTGCCCCAAAGACTATTAGGTAAGGTTTTCCATCCACTTTGGCATAGATTTCAACCCCGTCCTAATAAGCGTTATCTAGGGTGACCCGCAACCTTTCGGCCATTATTTAGCTGGTCCCCCATCCCTTCTCAGTCGGAATTCATGAAGGGCCTTTCTTTCATCAGGGGTCATTTTAGCATATTCTTTTGAGGGCACATAGTCGCCCCATCTTCGAGGTGTTGTGTTAGCTGCTTCGGCTTGAAATCCCCTTTGTTGTTGGTTTTGTTGTTGAGCCCTAGGGGCTGCTTTTGGCCGTGTTGGATTTTGTTTCATCCCGTTTTTTCTCTTTTCATCCCAACATTGTTTGTCTAGGTCACAAGACTTTACTGCTTGATCGATCTTGAGGACCAAGGTCTCACCAGGCATCCCAATGAAGGTCACTTCTCTCTTACTTCCCTTTACTACCACTCTCAGAGCCCCAACATCGTTTTCTCGAGGAATTGTTCGTCCGAGTCGATTCCAGACTGATGTGGGGTGTTGTCCTTGATCCATGCCTTCTTTTGCCTGTTGGATTTGAGAATCCTCCGTCGTGGTAGTAGATAACAGCTCAGGTTTTGTTTCAGTTGGATCGTTCATTTTGGACTGGTCCACCAGTCCTATTGGTGCCACACCCGTGGCACCAATTTCGTTTTTGCCGTCTCGAGTTGTCTGTTTTCAAAGCCTCCAGACTTTATGTCCCGGTACCTTGGGATGAAAACAGACCTTCTGCTTAACTTACCCTTTGAACCATGGTCAGTAGTCCTTAGTAAGCTCCACTTACCCCACCACTGCCTAGTAGTATAGGGTACTCAGCTGGTAGCTAGTCCTGCCGCGCTACAACTCCTCCACCCTAGGAGAGTTGTGGTTTGGCGCTCGGTCAGTCCACTGATGCACGCCTCGTTATCTTGAGTTCGCTCGGTCAGTCCACTGATGCACGCCTTGTTATCTTGAGTTCTTTATGCTTTAAGCACGTTGGGCGCCATGTTAATTCTACGTGAGTGAGGTTAGCCGCAGGATCTTGCGACAAGTCCTCACTCCAGCCTTTCTCCGGTAACGGTTCCTTAACTTTTATCCTTGCACACGAGTATTACCCGATATGTCTCAAGATTAGTTAGGATTAAGGCTGAGACGAGGTAATTCAACCAGACTGTTACTGTCTTCAAATCTGCATGTCATACCCTGTTTCACTCCGCCGATAGCCCGACTTAGCAGAATGGAGTCAGATCGTATCCCACGGAGAAACACACATTAACGACAGATTACCTCTAGTAGATAGTTATTGTTATCCGTCTGGTTAGTTTTAGAACCTAGGAAAATAAGGTTCCAGGATATTGTTTTACTCTTTTTGGCTAACACAACCATTTAAAACCTCCAATAATCTTGTTGTTATCTTGAACCAAGTTTTCCATCATTTAATATCAAGGTGAGTCAAGGAAAATCCAAATTTGTACGTTTTTATGTTTCTTTATTTTTCTAGTTGCAGGGGTAACAGCATAAGCACTACTTACTACAGAAAAAGATTTAATCAGGTTACATGATTTGCATTTAAGAGAGTTAAGTGATTCACAGCTCACCAAAGATGTCCTCCACACGCTGGGTCTTAATGTGTTTTTAGCTTTAATTAAATTGAGTTGCAATCCAATGTATAATTTGTATAATCTTCTAAAATGTTGGTTTATTCTACAATAATCTGATTCCGATCAAATATGTTTAATCCATCCAGGTAATCTTGGTGTGTTCCAACTTGTGTTTTTATCTCCACCAGAAAACTTTGTTCCAATCCTATCAGGAAATCTTGTTGTTGTTCCACAGAAAAAACCTCCAGGTGATGCTGTTGTGCTCCAATTAAAAGTCTGCACTCCAGCAGACTGGACAAATCTTTGTTTAATCCCACATAGGAAAAGCTTGTGTTTCCAATTCTTCAGGAAAAACTTGTTTTGTAATCACACCAAAGAAATCTTCATTTAATCCTGTTATAATCCAGTCAGGAAAGTCTGCACTTCCAGCAGACTGAATAAGTCTTCGTTGTAATTCCACAGAAAAACCTCCAGGTAATTCTGTCGTGTTAAAAATCCCAGTTGTAATCCATCAAAACTGTTTAGGGCTAAAAAATCTGGTAATCCTCCCAGGCAAAATCAATTATTCCTCAAAAGTGTTATCCATTCAAAGATATTGTAATCCATTCAGTTGTTCTGCGATGCTGATGAGCAAGGCCTTCAAAGCAGGCCTGAGGTTAAAATTAGAACATCGTGTTCTCCTGGCTTTTCATCCAAGGTCAGTCAGCTTCTAGCTGGCAGGTCCTGCTCCGGGGTCGGTCTCGGATGACCCAAAACAGTAACTTAACTAATAGTTGAATTAAATCAAAAAGAACTTGTTTGTTCCACAAATTTGTTAAATCCATCCAGAAAAAATGGTAATCCAGAAATAGACAATCTTAATCCATTAGAAAATGTGGTAATTCCTGGAAAAAAATAGTCACACATCCATTACGAGAGGCCCTTAACAGCGGTTTAGAAGACGAACAGGGACACTGTGTTCTTCTTATCTTCCCAATTTTCCTAAACATTCAGCTTGCTGCAGTCTGATCTCTCGACGCACAAAACTTCTCTTTAAACTTTTCCAGATTTAAAATCAATCAGCTCTCCGAATGCAGGCATTAATCCAAGTCTTCTTTCCACAATATAATTCTTCAAGGTCTTCTAACATCTGCTCTGCGGTACTGACAACCAGGGCGTCAGAAGCGGTGTTCCCTTAGCTTAAACAAGCTGATAAGCCAGGACCCGTCAGAGCAGATCCCAATGCCGCAAAAACACTTCTTTCGTCCTGGAGTAAACTCTTTTTGAATCAATCCAATCTTCTTAAAGTATCCAGCAAATTCAACTAATTCCTCATGACTTCAGCATCTTCAACCAGTTGTATTCCATAATTAATGTTGAATCTTATCCAGAAATGTTGTTTTGTTCCACAAAAATATTTCCAGATCAGGAAAAACAGTATTCCACAAACAAAGCAGCTTTTAATCCATCATTGCTCATTCGAGCTGACGGGAATTCCCCAACAGCAGAGCGGAGATAAAAAGTACACTGTGTCCCTCAAACATAATCAGCCTAGCAGCAGGCCGTCAGTGCTCGGTTCTGCCAAAATTACTTTAATTTTTCACCAAACAAAGTTATCCTTGTAACTGATTTTCTGTCTTAAGGTAGTAGCAGTCTTGTTGCTTGTTTATACTAAATTTAATATAATTTTAATGCTCTGGACAAGAATGGGAATATTTCCTTACCTTCTGTTCGGCAAATCCACAGGGGCTATTTACCAAAGGTAAGGAAAAAATACCTCAATCCTGAATCAAGATTTGAGGCTATATTCCAGCTCTGCAATTAATCCAATTTTTGAAGAAGAATAGCAAGGGATCCAGGCTGAAGCAAAAATATCTCCTTTTTTGTCCAAGGAGAGTCTTTTTAGAATATTCTATCTTCTTCTTTGTAGTTCCAGAGCGTCCATCTTTGTCCAGTAATA
>JBBPBX010097214.1:0-12896 GCA_038048925.1 Garcialebias charrua
GTAGAAGCTGTTCCTCAGTCTAGTGGTTCTACATTTGATGCTCCTCAACCTCCGTCCTGAGGGGAGTGGGGCAAAGAGTGTGTGTGCTGGGTGAGTGGGGTCTTTCATGATGCAGGTGGCTCTTTTCCTGCATCTCGAAGTGTAAATGTCTGTGATGGTGGGGAGACTGACTCCAACAGACTTCTGTGCAGCCTTCACCACTCTCTGCAGAGCTTTTCTTTCTGCAACTGTGCAGCCCCCATGCCACACGTTGATGCTGGAGCACAGGATGCTCTCCACTGCACACCTGTAGAAGGAGGTGAGGACTGGGCTACTCAGACCAGCTCGTCTCAGCCGTCTGAGGAAGTAGAGTCTCTGATGACCTTTCTTGATCAGGCTGGTGGTGTTGTTGGTCCAGCTGAGATTATCATTCAAGTGTACCCCAAGTACTTGTAGCTGGAGACCACTTCCACCACTGATCCACCTATGTTCAGTGGGGTGTGGGTTTGTTTGTTCCTTCTGAAGTCCACAAATTGATTTGATTTGATTTGATGTTTATTCATTCAGTTTAAAAGAACAATACAAGACAGTTTCATCAGATACAAGAATACAAGTAGGATAAAATGAAGGGAGCAGAAAGAAGATGAAATCTTATTATATCTGCCCCTTATTTCACAGTTTGTTCAACCAATGATAACCTTCAAACTACATCACAAAATGAATAATTCTACTTAATTTTACTAACTGTAATACACAAACTACATCACAAAATGAATAATTCTACTTAATTTATCTAACTGTAATACACAAACTACATCACAAAATGAATAATTCTACTTAATTTTTCTAACTGTAATACACAAACTACATCATTCTAACTGTAATACACAAACTACATCAGAAAATGAATAGTTCTACTTAATTTTTCTAACTGTAATACACAAACTACATCACAAAATGAATAATTCTATTTACACAAACACACTAAGTTACATCATATATAGTTTTTGAGCAAGTCCTTTTTGACCTTTTTCTTAAATGTATACATTGATTTTGCATTTTTAACATCACTCTCCAGAACATTCCACAATCGAACTCCCTGAATTGAGGTAGACCGTCCCTTTAAGCTGGTTCTGAATTGTGGTTTGATGAATATCTCTGTCCCTTTGAGATTGTAATAACTTTGTCTTTTTATAAAATGTCTTTGGATATTTAAAGGTAATGTGTTATTATGAGCCCTATACATAACTGATAAAATACTATATTCTACCAATTCCTGGAATTTCAATAAATTTAGCTGAAGAAACAAGGTGTTTGATGGGTGACTGAAATGTTTTCTGGTGATTACTCTTACAGCTCTCTTTTGTAAAATAAAAACAGGCTTTGTAATTGTTTTGCACGCTTTTCCCCAAACCTCAATACAATAGATTAAATGTGGAACAATGATTGTGTTATACAACATATACAGAGCTTTATCAATTAAAAAATCCCTGACTTTATACAGTACTGCAATTGATCTAGCTATTTTTGTTTTAATGGAATTTACATGATGTTTCCATGTCAGTTTGTCATCAATGATAACACCCAGAAACTTCACTTCACTCACTTTACAGATCACAACATCTTCAATTTCAAATGGATCGTCAACAATTCTCTTTTTGTTACTGAATATCATGTAATTAGTTTTATCTAAATTCAAAGATAATTTGTTTAATTTAAACCAAGTTTGTATTTTTATAAATTCTGTTTTCATCATATCCAAAATCTGTTTTATGTCTTTACCCGAACAGAAAAATGTGGTGTCATCGGCAAAAAGAACACATTTAAGAAGTCCTGACACATTTACCAAGTCATTCACATATAAAATAAATAACTTTGGTCCAAGCACAGAGCCCTGAGGAACTCCACAAGTGATATCACGGAGGTCAGATCTAACATCATTTATTTGCACAAACTGTTTCCTATCTTTCAAATAGCTAGATACCCACTGTAATGCTGGTCCTCTAATACCATATTTATTTAGTTTTTCAAGGAGAATGGTGTGGTCAATGGTATCAAATGCTTTTTTTAGATCAACAAAAACACTAACACAGTACTGTTTATGATCGACAGCATTAGTTATTTGTTCCATTAAATCCATGAGAGCCATTGATGTAGAGTTTTTTCCTCTAAACCCATACTGACTGCTACTTAAAATATTTTGTTTATCAATAAATTGATCCAATCTGGTCACAAATAGTTTTTCTAGAATTTTTGAGAACTGTGGTAACAAGGATATTGGCCTATAATTATTGAATACACATTTATCACCATTTTTAAAAAGAGGAATTACCTTTGCTACTTTCATGTTATCTGGAAATATTCCTGTTGAAAAAGATAAATTGCATATATATGTAAACGGTTCAATAACATAACTCATTATTTCTTTTACGAACATCATATCCATGTCCACCCAGTCTTTTGATCTCTTGTCTGAGAGATTTTTTACCATTTTCATAATTTCCTCTTTGTTAGTTCCATTAAGAAAAATACTGTTGGTGCAACTTTTAATTGAATGACACACATTATTATCTACTTTTGGTATTTTAGCTGCAAGGCTTGATCCAATATTTACAAAATATTGATTAAATTCATTTACGATATCATTCTCATCATGTATTTCTTTGTCATCTTTCACAAAATATTTTGCAATGTTCGTTTTTGCTTTATGACTTTTTAGAACATCATTTATAACTCGCCATGTTGTTTTAGTGTCACCATTACTTTTGTTTAATAAATCACTATAGTATTCTTTCTTGCATTTTCTTATAATCGTTACCAATTTATTTTTACATTTTTTATATTTTTCTTCAGCTTGTTGTGTTCTCGTTTTTAAGAAACATGAATACAAGTAATTTTAGACTTCAAAATTTATTAGGAATACCAAATCCTACATAGAGCTACTCCACCACCTGGGGGCAGCCGTGGCGTAGTGGTAATGGAAGTCGTCCCCCGATCGGAAGGTTGGTGGTTCGAATCCCGGTTCCCCACACCATGTGTCGTTGTGTCCTTGGGCAAGACACTTAACCCCGAGTTGCTCCCGGTAGGACTGGAAAGCACCTTGCATGGTAGTCTGCCGCTACCAGTGTATGAATGTGTGTAGCATTCAATGTGTGTAGCGCTTTGAGATTTTCACTAATGAAAAGCGCGTTATAAATTGAATTCATTATTATTATTATTATTATTTTTTACAAGCATTTCTCAACCCTTTAGTCATCTAAGGTTGGTCGACAATATTTATTTTTCTACGATTTCTTTGCACACAATTCTTTTCATACAGAGCTTCTAAAATATTCATAAATTCATCATATGATCTGTTAACATCATCAATATACACGTCCTTCCAGTTTTGCTTCTGTAAATCATCTTTTAATTGATCC
The DNA here is from genome assembly GCA_038048925.1 of Garcialebias charrua. NCBI lineage: Eukaryota > Metazoa > Chordata > Actinopteri > Cyprinodontiformes > Rivulidae > Garcialebias > Garcialebias charrua. The sequence continues at coordinate 3,399 of JBBPBX010097214.1, forward strand.
ATAGCTTTTTTTGATGTGTTTATTATTTTTTTCTTAATTGTAACTTCTTTTGTAATGTTTTGATCATTTCTGTAGATAGTGAAAACTGGTAAATGATCACTTAAATCAGTTGTTAAGATACCACCTGTCATATCCCCATTTGTTATATTTGTGAAAATGTTGTCAATTATCGTAGCACTATGAGTTGTAATTCTTGTTGGTTTTGATATTAACGGATAAAGATTTAAACTATACATTGAATTTAGAAATGTGCTGATGTTATTTGAATCTGTTTTATTTCCCAGGTCAATATTAAAGTCTCCACACAAGAAAACTTTTTTATTTAAACTCTTTTCCAATAGTTGTATGATTTTATCGGTGAATATTTCTATATTTGATCCTGGTGATCGATATACACAACTTATGGATATGTTTTTAGCATTTTCGTTTAATATTTCTATTGTTATTATTTCCATAAGATTGTCAACAATTATTGACATTTCATTAATTATTCTACACTTTATTTCATTTTTGACAAATAGAGCTACTCCACCACCTTTTTTATTGTTTCTGTTTAAATGATATAATTCATATCCTTCGATGTGAACATTATTTTTGTTTTCATCATTAAGCCATGTCTCTGACAGTGCTATTAATGTAAAAGTTCTGTTTAACTGTTTTAAATAATCTGTTATTTTGGATATGTTTGCATTTATACTTCTACTATTGATCTGAATAATAGAGAGATCTCCATTTGTTATATTGATGTCATTAAACTGTTCTTCATTATAGTACTGTGTTCACAGTATTTTATAGCAGGATAAAAATTTGCATCAACCACATATTCAACATTGTATATTTTAAACTCTGAGTCTTCTTTGTTGTTGTCATGTTTTAATGTATTTGTTTGTTTGTTCATTTTTGTCAATTTTTGTGTATGAACATGTGATAGTGATTGGTGATTTGTCATTTTTGAGCTCATCAAAATGTGTCTAAGTCTTTCAGATCTTTTATTATTTTAGCTTGAGAACTTTCATGTACTTTGATCCATATGTTTCCGTTTCTTGTCCAAGTTTTTGTTATTTTTTTGTCCTTTTTCAACAACCTTGCTGCATGTGCAATGTTTGCGTTTTTTTTAGTTAGGTGTTCATTCATGTAGACATTAGTGTTTATGAGTTTCTTTGACTGCATCATTACCCTGTTTCTTTGTTTCCTTCCAATGAATCTGACGACTACTGATGGTTTAAGTTTGTTAGCTCTATTGGGCAGTCTGTAACAGGTGGAAATGTCATCATGTTTAATGTTAATGCCTTTTTCACTTAAGAAAGTGACTACCTGATTCTCCAGAGACTGGAGTTTTTCTGGTGGTCCATCTTCAGTTGTGTTAACGTCTGCAGTTACTTCTGCATATGTCCGGCGTTTAACATCGAGTCCAGAAATGACCAGATTCTCGCCTCTTATGTATTTTTCCATGTCATCACACTTTTGTTCCAATTGAGCTAATCGTTCATCTCTGATGATCTCCTGAGCTTTCATTTGCTTCATCTCCTCTACCAGTTGAGTAATGTTTTTTTGCTCAGCTCTCAAACTTGCAAGTTCCACAGTGAGAAAGTTTATTGCATTTTTCAATTCCTCCAATAACTCCAAATTTTTATCCGCCGAGTTTTGACTCACCGACTCCTGTCTCAGCGACTCTGGTTTCTTTTTTTTCCCAGGACTCATCTCGCCTGCTTCTTCTGGCCCGGATACAGAAATTCACTGTTCCACAGCAACTTGCTCGCCGATCTGCTCCCGTCCACAGCAACTCACTCGCTGCTCTGTTCCCGTACACAGCAACTCGCTAGCTGCTCTGCTCATGTCCAACAGTAACCAGCTTGCTGTTCTGCTCACTTCCACAGCAACTCGCTCACTGCTCTGCTCCCGTCCACAGCAACTCGCTCGCTGCTCTGCTCCCGTCCACAGCAACTCGCACGTTGCTCTGCTCCCGTCCACAGCAACTCGCTCGCTGCTCCGCTCCCGTCCACAGCAACTCGCTCGTTGCTCTGCTCACGTCCAACAGCAACTCGCTCGCTGCTCTGCTCCCGTCCAACAGCAACTCGCTCGTTGCTCTGCTCCCGTCCAACAGCAACTCGCTCGTTGCTCTGCTCCCGTCCAACAGCAACTCGCTCGTTGCTCTGCTCCCGTCCAACAGCAACTCGCTCGTTGCTCTGCTCACGTCCAATAGTAACTCGCTCGTTGCTCTGCTCACGTCCAACAGTAACTCGCTCGTTACTGTGCTCACGTCCAAGAGCAACTCGCTCGCTGCTTTGCTCATGTCCAACAGCAACTCGCTCGTTGCTCTGCTCAAGTCCAACAGCAAGTCGCTTGCTGCTTTGCTCACGTCCACAGCAATTAGCTTAGCGCAGGTCCTGTCAACCAGCAATCAGTTCAGCTCAGCTCTCGTCCATCTGGGGCCTGGATGTAATTTATTGTCCCACAGCAGCACTCCAATGCCTCTCTGGCCTCACCAGCTCACAGACTACAGATCAGACCACAGACTTCAGATCGTCAGCCCGTAGCAACAATCCCCAACTCCGTGGTGTTTGCCCGCATTAGCTTTTATCAGCAGCACATGGCTAGCGTTACGCCAAAAATACACTACACGCGGCTCCGCTCCGCCCGTCGCAGCTGTGCGAGTCCAATTTCCATTACCTGCGCTCAGCTCAGCTCCGACTGGATACGCCGCTCCGAGACGCATGCGCGGGAATTGCGAGATCGCGCGATAAATCAAGTGATAAATAATGAAGTCAGAACAAAACAATTCACTCGGTGGAAGAGAACAACTGTAGATACTGCTGCCTTGATCTTCTCTCGTAAATGAGCTACAGGACATGGTTTGAGCAACAGGAAGTGATGTATTACATTTCAGAATAAAATACTTTATTTATTTCTTGTATTTCTTTTTATTTCTTGTATTGCGTTTGTAGGCGTAGTCATAAATGATAGTTTGACAGCATTTTTGTACAAATAAATCCGTATAGAGCTAGGATTAGTCCGCCCGTGGTGATTTTATTTTGTAAATACGGAAGTTGTGCTCGTTCCTTTTCCTGTTGGTGCGACGTAATCTTCAAAAGTTGACTCCGGCACAGCTCCGGCGTCCGGCAGAAATAGAAAAATTTCTAATTTTGACGGACTGCCGTCCGCTCGCCGCTGCTCGCCGCCGCCGTGTGGAGCCAGTGTAAATTCTGTCATTGATGATAATGGGTGCATATTTGCTGCGGAGGTCGGACCGGAGCGGGGCGGAGCTGCAACGCGTGTAGTGTATTTTTGGCGTTAGCAGCCTGTAGCCTCCACTCCCAGCTTTGTTGTATTTTTTCGCTGCAACAAAGCACAAAGCACCTCCAGCGTGCTGGCCCGCGTTTCTTCGTAATGACCACAATAATCTCCTTTGTCTTCTTCACATTCATGTGAAGGTTATTCTCTTTGCACCAGCTCTCCTGGTGTACCACCTCCTGCCTGTAGCTGGACTCATCATTGTCTGTGATGCATCCCACCACCGCTGTATCATTTGCAAACTTTACAATATGACAACCTGGATGGGTAGCTGCACAATCATATGTGAGTAGAGTGAACAGAAGGGGGCTCAACACACATCCTTGAGGAGAGCCCGTGCTTAGGGTAATGGTGGAGGAGGAGAGGTTGTGGATCTTCACGGACTGAGGTCTGTTAAGAAGTCTAGGACCCAGTTACAAATAGAGGGGCTTAGTCCAAGTGTGGATAGTTTGTCCATCAGAGTTTGGGGGATCATGGTGTTGAAGGCAGATGTGAAGTCCACAAAGAGCATACAGACGTAGGAGTCCTTCTGATCCAGGTGGGTGAGAGCAGTGTGGACCACGGAAGAGATGGCGTCCTCTGTTGATCGGTTCTCACGGTAAGCATACTGATGAGGGTCCTCGTTGATGTTGACGGTTGTTTTGATGTGGGTCATGACCAGTTTTTCGAAGCATTTTGCAACTATCGGGGTGAGGGCCACCGGCCGATAGTCATTCAGACCAGTCACTGTGGAGCTTTTTGGGACTGGGATGATGGTGGTGGTCTTCAGGCAGGTGGGGACTGTTTCCAGGGTAAGTGAGGTGTTGAAGATGTCAGCCAGCACCTCACAGAGCTGGTCCGTACATTCCTTCAGAACTTTCCCGGGGATGTTGTCTGGTCCAGTTGCTTTATGAGGGTTGATCCTTCTGAGCAGTGGTGGGCAACGCTAATCCAAACATTAGTTCCACAATTTCTAAAACGCTTATTAATTTATTTAGGTCCACAATTTCAAAAGTACAAATGTCTTATGAAAATTAGGGGAAGCTAATTTAAACCGCTATTTATATTCAACATTTGGTAGCCAGCAAGTTATGCAATATTTGCACTATACTGCCAAATAGAGGTGCATGAATACACCTGATCCTACCTCTTAACACCGATTTGCCCGGGATGTCATCTCCTAACATGCACCTTTCGCTCAAGGTCCAAAAATGTAAAAGTTGTTTAATGTGTTGACTTGAGGATTGTTGTTTCTTTGTCTTTTTTTGTTTGTTTGTTTATTGTAGATTTTTCATTAAAAATTTATCGGTAAAGTTATTTTAACTGTTTTCTGGAAAACTGAAGCACCTGCAATGCATTATGGGCACTGTAGGCACGTGACGAAAGCAAAGCATGAAGGAACCAAAACTTTCCATGCTGTTATTCCATTTGACCACTAGATGTCTGTCTTCATCATTATAAGAGCTTTAAATAATTTATTTTCATTCATTCAACCAACCAACCTATATTTTATTTTTATATTTTTATTTAATTTTGAACTCATTGGTTTGAAAGGAAGCTGACATATTTGTATTTTATTTTTTAAATAATTTCTGCCTCAGACTCCAGTGTTTCCCCTACCATTATACAAGCGGGGTGCGCCACCCCGTCAACAGAACTGAGCACCCCGCCTACCAGACCAAACTTGACCCCCCCACCCACCCAGCACTGGCATAGCACTAAGCTAGCAGCACAAAATACAGGCTCTCTAGCTAAAAAGCTAAAGGGAGCGCTCACGTTGCCTCTCCCCTCGTGCTGAATGCCCCCTGCCCCTACAAGCTGCACTCAGACGTGTCCGTCCCCCCGTCAACAAAAATCATGGATGAGATGAGCACCCTCATCTATGGTCATGAGCTTTGGGTTATGACCGAAAGAACAAGATCTCGGATACAAGCGGCTGAAATGAGTTTTCTCCGCAGGGTGGCTGGACTCTCCCTTAGAGATAGGGTGAGAAGCTCAGTCATCCGGGAGGGACTCGGAGTAGAGCCGCTGCTTCTCCACATCGAGAGGAGCCAGTTGAGGTGGCTCGGGCATCTGGTTAGGATGCCTCCTGGACGCCTCCCTGGTGAGGTGTTCCGGGCATGTCCCACCGGGAGGAGACCCAGAGGAAGACCCAGGATACGCTGGAGGGACTATGTTTCTCGGCTGGCCTGGGAACGCCTTGGGATTCCCCCAGAGGAGCTGCTCCAAGTGGCTGGGGAGAGGGAAGTCTGGGCCTCCCTACTTAGGCTGCTACCCCCGCGACCCGACCCCGGATAAGTGGAAGAAAATGGATGGATGGATGGATGAGATGAGCACCCGCCATGGCAAGTTAACTAGGGGAAACACTGGACTCCAATAATTTATGATGTTCAAAAAAGCTTTCAGTGTGTAACTTTTATTACTTTGGTATAGTATGTAGCATTTTTATTTCCATTCACCGATTTATTGTACCGGTTTTTATATTTTCTGTCCTGTTAAGCACCTTGGTCAATGCAAGGCATTGTAGGAAGGTGCTATACAAATAAAGTTTATTAAATTGGATGGTTGGTATTGTAAAGCGCTTTGGGGCTCCTCACAGGGGGCTGGAAAGCACTATATAAATAAGCTCCATTTACCATTTACCATATTATAGTCATTTACCATTTACCATATTATAGTTTATTATTTAATGATTTATTTTTTATTACTTGGAAATAAAATGTGGTTAAGACATGTAATAATAATAATAATAATTAATTCAATTTATAACGCACTTTTCATTACTGAAAATCTCAAAGTGCTATACATATATTGAATGCTACACACATTCATAAACCGGTGGCGGCAGACTACCATGCAAGGTGCTTTCCAGTCCTACCGGGAGCAACTTAGGGTTAAGTGTCTTGCCCAAGGACAAACCGACACATGGTGCGGGTCCCGGGAGTCGAACCGCCAACTTTCCGATCGGGAGACGACTGCCAATACCACTACACCACGTATATAGTATAAAATTCACAGTAAATCTTTTTAAAGGGTCGTATACAGTACACTGACTGCATTTATCATAACGTCTAATGTCAGCTTGTTCTGTATTTTTTTTTAAGTACAGTATTTGAAACAGCATTGAAAACAAAATTTGTGTGGAGGAACACTCGTTTATTTGCAATAATAATAAAGTAGATCTATCCATCCATCCATCCATTTCCATCTGCTTATCCGGGGTCGGGTCGCGGGGGTAGCAGCCTAAGTAGGGAGGCCCAGACTTCCCTCTCCCCAGCCACTTGGAGCAGCTCCTCTGGGGGAATCCCAAGGCGTTCCCAGGCCAGCCGAGAAACATAGTCCCTCCAGCGTGTCCTGGGTCTTCCTCTGGGTCTCCTCCCGGTGGGACATGCCCGGAACACCTCACCAGGGAGGCGTCCAGGAGGCATCCTAACCAGATGCCCGAGCCACCTCAACTGGCTCCTCTCGATGTGGAGAAGCAGCGGCTCTACTCCGAGTCCCTCCCGGATGACTGAGCTTCTCACCCTATCTCTAAGGGAGAGTCCAGACACCCTGCGGAGAAAACTCATTTCAGCCGCTTGTATCCGAGATCTCGTTCTTTCGGTCACAACCCAAAGCTCATGACCATAGATGAGGGTAGGAACGTAGATCGATCGGTAAATTGAGAGCTTTGCCTTTCGACTCAGCTCTCTCTTCACCACGACAGACCGGTACAGCGCCCGCTTCACTGCGGATGCTGCACCTATCCGCCTATCGATCTCACGCTCCAGTTTTCCCTCATTCGTGAACAAGACCCGAGATACTTAAACTCCTCCACTTGGGGCAGGACCTCCTCCCCGACCCGGAGAGGGCATGCTACCCTTTTCCGGCTCAAGACCATGGCCTCGGATTTGGAGGAACTGATCCTCATCCCGGCCGCATCACACTCGGCTGCAAACCGCTCCAGCGAAAGCTGTAGATCACGATCTGATGAAGCCAATAGGACCACATCATCTGCAAAAAACAGAGAAGCGATTCTAAGGCCACCAAAACGGATCCTCTCAACACCTTGGCTGCGCCTAGAAATTCTGTCCATAAAAGTTATGAACAGAATCGGTGACAAAGGGCAACCTTGGCGGAGTCCAACTCTCACTGGAAACGAGCCTGACTTACTGCCGGCAATGCGGACCAAGCTCTGACACCGGTCGTACAGGGACCTAACAGCCCATATCAATGGGCCTGGTACCCCATACTCCTGGAGTACCCCCCACAGAACCCCCCGAGGTACGCAGTCGAATGCCTTTTCCAAGTCCACAAAACAAATGTAAACTGGTTGGGCAAACTCCCACGCGCCCTCCCGGACCCTGCTGAGGGTGTAAAGCTGGTCCAGTGTTCCACGGCCAGCATGAAAACCACACTGCTCCTCCTGAATCCGAGGTTCGACTATCCGACGGACCCTCCTCTCCAGAACCCCTGAATAGACCTTACCAGGGAGGCTTAAGAGTGTGATCCCCCTATAGTTGGAACACACCCTACGGTCCACCTTTTTGAATAGGGGAACCACCACCCCAGTCTGCCAATCCAAGGGAACTGCCCCCGATGTCCACGCGATATTGCAGAGTCACGTAAGCCAACACAACCCCACAACATCCAGAGCCCTAAGGAACTCCGGACGAATCTCATCCACCCCCGGAGCCCTGCCACCGCGGAGCTTTTTAACCACCTCGGTGACCTCAGCACCAGAGATCGGAGAACCCGACCCAAAGTCCCCAGGCTCCGCTTCCTCAGTGGAAGACGTGCCAGTAGGATTGAGGAGGTCTTCGAAGTATTCCGCCCACCGACTCACAACATCCCGAGTTGAGGTCAACAGCACGCCATCCCCACCATAAATGGTGTTGGTCGCGTACCGCTTCCCCCCCCCTGAGACGCCGGATGGTGGACCAGAATCCCCTTGAAGCCGTACGGAAGTCATTCTCCATGGCCTCTCCAAACTCCTCCCACACCCGAGTTTTTGCCTCAGCAACCACCCGAGCCACATGCCGGCTCGGGTGGTTGCTGAGGCAAAGCAAATCTACAAAAAATAAAGTAAATCTACATGCAGATATATAGAACTTCAACTTACATGTGTCATTCTAAAAACAATTACATTACAGTATGTATGCCGTAAAGTTTTCATCTACTTTAATGGGTACAAAAAAGCCACAAAATGAAAAAGCTGTGAATTTGTGCTTGTTAATTTCTGTGCACGTCATGTGCATGCATGAAAACCTTGATTTTCTTTGGAAATAAATAAAGAAGAAATGAAAAAACATTTCCAGCCACTAGGGGCGGCCGTGGTGTAGTGGTAATGGCAGTCAACCCCCGATCGGAAGGTTGGAGGTTCGAATCCCACATCCGCCCACCATGTGTCGTTGTGTCCCTGGGCAAGACACTTAACCCTGAGTTGTTCCCGGTAGGTCTGGATGGCGCCTTGCAAGGCAGGCTACCACTACCGGTGTATGAATGTCTGAATGAATGGGTGGGTGGCTAGTATTGTAAAGCGCTTTGGGGCTCCTCACAGGGGGCTAGAAAGCGCTATATAAATAAGCTCCATTTACCATTTACCATTTATTTTGCTGTATTACTGAAAACACATCTACTCAAAAATTGTGGCCATGAGTAAATGAACAAAATGTGATTAAACAAATTATATAAAAATATAAAAAGAATATACACAAACAACAAAATGCTTATAAAACATAAAAAATAGAAAAAAAAACGTTTTTAGTCACCTAGTGTAACAGTTTTATATTTTTATAACAATATACAGTTAGTCAGAGTCAGAGAGTCTTTATTGTCATTTGCACCGCATGTGGTACATGTGATGAAAACGAGATTATGTACACAGGGTCCCAATTAAAATTACTAAAAACTAGGGATGAACCAGGAGCCCATGAAGCTACAGCGGTCTGGTTACAATTTTATAACAGTTTTATTCCCTGCCCTTCCTCAACTTCAGCTACTCTGACTGTTCTGTGCTCATCTCCTCCATATGATGCTGGTTGCCTCTCATAAAAATCAACACTTCAAAATTGGTGTCAGACAAGCTGGCTCTCTTGGCCCTCAAAATGTCCTTTCCCATCGAGAACAGGCGTTCAACTGCTACACTGGAGGGGATAGGTGTGTTATATTTGGTGAACAGATCATTGAGTACCTGCTCACCCAAAAAGGCAGCATCGGTCAACACATACACATCCTTTGAGGTTGTCT
>JBBPBX010097216.1:0-12896 GCA_038048925.1 Garcialebias charrua
GTGGCTGCAAACAAGTCCCAAAACGGACAGCAGGTGCACGGTGGTCCACCACTGCACCAATCGTGCGATTGAGCTCATACAGCAGCTGGGATGAGGAGCTCACGGCCCGGTTCAGAGAATTTTGCTGATCAGGCAGTGCCGACAGCGCTCTGATAGCCGCCGAAGCCTCCCTCAGCTTCCGATAACAAACAACTCCGCTTACGCCAAAAAACAGAGCAGTTGCTACCAATAATCCAATAATCCACAAATCCTCCACGTCCTCCACACTCAGAACGGACAGACACATGGGCTGCCACTGACCCCACGAGTCCAGCACGTATCCAGCCGCGTGTGTGTCGGAGGGACAGACAGCTTCTCCTGGCACGGTCCGCTTCGTGGAAAAAATCTTATCCATTGAAGAAACAGCCCAATTGATTAATTCCATATTGGTTCGAGTGAGCGCTGAAGGGTCGCAGACGAGACGAAAAGCAAGCAGGGAGTAGGAAAAACTTAGGGAGGGAAGAGCAGAAAGATATGCGACCTGCCTTGCCGAGTGCCGGAAGTAATTAACTAACCTCTCTTGACCTCGCCTAATCTCCTCCTACTTCCTGGTTGTTAACCAATAAGGAAGGAGTGAGTCACAGTAGGTCGAGTTCTCTTTAAAAAGCGATCACTTCCTTGAACGTCCAGTTCTGTTGGAAAGTTGAGATGAGACTTTCCTGATGCCGTTGGACATTGACCATGAGCCAAAGGTCTTGTCCCTCAGCTAAGAATTTACAGCACGCTCGCTGTAAATTTGAACGAGCTCAAAGCTCAAACCTTTGAATAGAAATTCATTTTTTGAGGAATATTTTATTTTGAAAATCAACCGGACTACCGTTACTTCAGTCGATCAAAGGCGGACGCAGAAGAGCTGCAAAGGTAACCAGACTGACCTCCTCTCGGACGTCAAGGAAGCTCCATTCTTGACTGACCATCTTGCAAGGTAAAGAGTCGTCGATGTTACTAAAGCGGACCTGCGTTTAGCTGGATGTTGCACGGAGAACGTGTCATTTCTGGTTGAATTCATTCACTCAAGATAAATCCCCTCGCTTCCTTCCTCCTTTATCTTACACCTCTCTTGCCTGTAAACTAAGTTAAAGGTGCCGTCGGCAGTTTCTGGAGAACGCTGGGACTTAGAAATATTTTCAACAGGGAAAAGCATTCTGCTCCCTCCCCCTCAGAGCCATATATGGCTCTGAGGAGGAGCCACAGTCCGTGGTCTGCTGAACTTGAGATCTGCTCCGCCCCCTGCTGCATGTCCGCTCGGAGCCGCTTCAATATTCTGTGTTTATATGTTAATAAAACGTTCTAAAAAAATAAAATAAAACCATGAAGCGCTAGTCCAGCACACCAGAAGACCAGGAAATCTTCAGAGCCTCGGGCAGCCACGTTGAACCCTACTTTAATTCGCTCGTGACAACTGCACTTCCTCATTCATTGCAGTCGGCAGAGGGAGCGGTACAGAGCGGTGAATGAAGCGATTATTTGACTTTTGAAAAAAAAAAAAAAGTCCTGATCAGGGATTAAGAAGGGGAATTTAATACATTTGTGTCACATACAAAACAGTCCTGCATCGCTTTCCAATCCTTTGAACGAGAATGTGCGCGGCACTGGGGCTGGGACAGGTGGGGGCATGGGTTGGGGCGTGAGAAGCTCTGTTGAGGACAACTGGAACGCAGCTTTATTGGCTGAATAAAAACTCTGTACGTATCCGCAGCAGAGCAAACTCTGTTTTTATTGGCTGGAAAACGGCGGGTCACTTTTTCTTTTTAGAAATGCTTATTTACCACCTGGAGAAGCAAGGGGACACTTTTTTTTTTTTTTCAGAGATTACCTGGCTAACATCAGTCCGTCAGGAGATAGTGACAGAGTGAAGAAATATGTTTATAAAAAATGTTACATACAGCTCCTTTAAAAATGCCTTCAGATATAAGTTAATTACCATGTCCTAACTGTATTGTGTTGTTCTTAGAAATTATGGACGCGTGATTTCCATCTGTGCTGATGTCTAATTCATAAGAAAATTGAAATCAATCAATCAAAGTGTACATATGATGTTAATTTAATGATCTGTTAAATAAATGACCGCATTTCCTTGATGGGTCAACTATAATTAAACGTTTCATGGTCACTTATATATCATCTGGTCACACAAGATATTGTTTAATCCAAAAAAGAAGAGAATCCATGAATAATTAATTATAAGTTTGTGTCAGGATAACACCTGCTCATAATCTTACATCTAGTGGACTCACTGTCTACTTACAAGTGGCATCAATGGCTGTCACTACTGTATTTTGACAGTTTAACAGATCTGTCAAGAGCCCGTGCCCTCTCTGTCATTCTCACTTTGTGTGTTCATCATGAAATAGTTAGTTTGTGTCAGGGTGCTGGTGCGAGGCCTGTTTATTTTGTGAGGCGCCTCGGTGGCTAGCCAAACAAACAGCCGATGTTCGATTGAGTCTTTGAGGGAGAAAACTCTCAGGGGGAGCAGCGGAAAACTTTGTTACAACACCCAGCTCTCCATCCGTCTTTCTCCGTTGCTCCGATAATCGGGTTTTGTCGTTGACCAATGAGATAGCGAGGGATGAAGAATGTTTACATTCAGAACGTATCCGCAGCAAAGTGTTGTTGCCGTGAGCAACAGCCGGTCTCCAACGGACTGCAATGAATAGACGGAAGAATACGCTGCTTGTCCACTTGTCTCTCAACACCATTCACCAGTGTGTGTGTGAGCAAGTGTGTGCGTGTGTGTGAGACCTTGTGAGATCTCACATGCTTCCATGCATGGATGTGTGTGCGCTCATGCTGTGTGAAGATTATGAGGCTGGTTGAATTGATGAAATCTAGCAGACAGACATGACAAACATGTACCTCTCTGTTTTCTTTTTGTCCTTTGGTCGCTCTGCCACCCTGCATCCCACCCCTCCCCCCAAACCACATCTGAATACACCAAGGCTCAGTTTCAGCTGCTATTTCTGCCCAAAGGAAGGCTCAATCCACAGATTTAATTAATGCCAAACACCCAAACACAATAAAGGACTGAACACGACCACAACCACAACAAGGATGGGCAGAAACGCTTAGACATTGGAGGATCAACTGGATTTTATTCCTTCAGGTTTGAGCAAAAGGATTTACCGTAGTTATAAGTCACTTTATCTTAAATGGTAAAAAGTTTTGAAAAGTCAAGCAAATATGGTTTATAGCTTTTTTTTATGTAACTTTCTGAACAGATTGTCATTTTTGCATACGGAAAATAAATTACTAACATATTGCACAGAAACCACAATAATAATTTAAAACGATAAATAACAAAACTTCATTTATTGAAGTACATTTCCTTCGATAATCCCGTTTATTTGTATGAAAAGTGTTAAAAACAAACCCAAAACTTTTGAATCTTCGAGTTTATTCTAATATATTTTAGGTGACGGTAGAAGTTTCTTTTAAATTATTAGCCGTAAAGTGCATATGTGTTTTAGCATATTTATCACTGTTTTATTTTACAATTTATTTTTGCTATTGTTGGATGTAATTGGGACCCTGTGTACAGTACACAATATTGTTCCACCTCATGTACCACGTGTGATGCGAATGACAATAAAGAACCTTGAATTGACTTGAAATTTCAGCGCAGTCATTCAGCACCCAGCGTAAAAGCAGAAAATGCTATTTCTCCAGTTAATTTGACATTAATACTTTGCTTTATAACACATGAATGAACCAAAGCTAAATTCTCATACAGCAAAGCCATTCGATTTCTGCGTCTCTTCAATAAATTAAACTAATTTGACTGCACTGTGGTGTTCCTCAACAGCTGAACGGCGTCTCAAAGGACCCCCTCTCATGAGAGCAGTGATTATAACCCACTGGAGAAACTGAGACATGCCCAGAGCTCTTGTAGTCAGGCTCTATTTGCTCCATGTGGATTAGTTTAATGTGTGTGTGTGTGTGTGGTGTGTGTAAATATGGCTGCATGCTTGTGAGTGTTCGACCCCGGTGCCCCATTTTTCACATTGCAGCTGTTGTCCAATCACAGAGAATGAAAAGCTAATCACCTGACCCCCATAGAGTTTACGACGTTATTTGATGCAGTGTGTATTTGTGTTGCCAGTGCCAGGACATGGCTATGCAAACGTGTAAAAAGTGACACCCTGTCTGTCAGTGTTCCAGTCTGCCGTGGCTGCATGCCTCATGTTGCAACTTACAGCATGCTCTTCAACATTCAGTCAGATGCAACGTTGCTGCTTTTAGAAGTTGTTGCAGCCCATACTTTCCCTAATGGCTCAATTGGGAATGATGTATTATGTGTATAAAGACAAAGACATGTACAGTGAGTGACCTGCCTTTTAGCCTGACATCATCTGTCAGAGACACACGCTGTCTGTCATCATGTACATATAGCCTGTGGAGAAAAAAAGGTTGCGGTCTCTTTTTATTAAAGCCTGTCTGACTTAGGACACACAGTAAATCATGAGACAGGACCTCTCATTATCACCTGACTAAAGATAACAGGGTAGTGAAAAAGAGCTCACGGATGAATGAAGTTTCGTATTTTGGCTCGCATGCAGCAGGATTATCTCAGTCCAAGGTCAGGACGTGATGCTATATGTGACTCGCTGTTACTTAAAAACAGAATTGTCATGCATCATATGCGCATAACAGGCTATACATGGCTGCTTAAAAAATGTTGGGCAAAACAGCTCACTTTTAGGGCCTGGCTTTGATTACGTCATAACTAAGTTAAATAAAATATTAATGCAGTGATTTTTCAGTTACAGTATTTGTAAAATAAACCAGTGAAATGTCATTTCTTGTGAAAATGCAGTGTGAATGCTTACTGCTGAATGACTTTTGCTGAAAGCTGCTGAAAAAGTTAATGCAAGTGGAATTTCAACAGCTGACATTTAAAGCAGCTAAATAAAAGTGAAAAACAGTTAAAAAAAAGGCAAAAAATGTGTAGACAAAACTTAATAGAACAAAAATGTTACAGCAATGAGAAGACAAAGATGAAATAGGCAGAGGTTGAATTGATTACAAAAAAAATTTTTTTTAAAAAGGAACTGAAATGAGCAGACAATACAGTAGCTGAAATTAACAAAACATGTATGCAAAAAAGCTTTAAAAAAGCTGAAATAGCTAAAAGAGGCTTAAAGGATACATTAGATGTATTATAAACATTAAAACTATTAAAAAGAAGCACAAAAGATAAAGAATTAGCAACAAAATAAAGGCTAAAAAGGGTAAAATTAGCATAAGGAGGATTAAAAAAGCTGAAATAGCAAAAAGAGGCTTAAAGGATATATTAGATGTATTACAAACAGTTTAAACTATTAGAAAGATGCACAAAATATCAAAAATTAGCAATAAAATAAAAGCTTAAAAAAGGTAAAATTAGCATAAGGAGCATAAAAAGCTGAAAGTTATGCACCATAACTAATGTTCCCTGAAGGAAGGGAACGAGGTGCAACATACTTGCTATGGGAATTGCGCCCCGCACGATTACCTGAAGGAATACATTCACGCCTTTACGGCTAGGGCATCAGCTTCACGCCAGAGGCCCCGCCCTCTGGGTATTTAAGCGGCTGACGCCCATCCATCTTTCTCCAAAATTGCACTTCACCGAGCTTTCAGCATTGAAAAGGGCCAGATATGTTGCACCTCGTTCCCTTCCTTCAGGGAACATGAGTTATGGTGCATAACTTTCAGTTCCCTTTCAGTCAAGTTCTCTCGGTGCAACATACTTGCTATGGGAACGTAATTCATTCACGCCCTTGAAATGCTCAGTAAAATGCATGCTAGTGTGAACGTCTGCCCTTGACCAGCAGGCATCTCAAGGCTACTTTCTACTGTGTGTTAGAAAGAACAGCCTGAGTGACATCACACGCAGTAACATCCAAACTGTAATGCTTTGCAAAAGTGTTTAATGAGCTCCAGTTCGCAGCAGCACAAATGTCTGCAACTGGTACACCCTTGAACAGTGACCACGAAGTGGCCAAGCCCCTAGTCGAGTGAGCGTGCACTCCAGAGGGCACCTGTTGACCTTTGCTACTGTACGCCCTTTTAATGGCCTCAGTCACCCAATGTGAGAGGCGTTGTTTTGATAGGGCCTTTCCGGTAGCAGGTGCTGCAAAGCACACGAACAGTTGATTTGTTTTTCTCCATTCGGCTGTTCTCTGCATGTAAGTGCATAAAGCTCTCACGGGGCAGAGAGCCTTCAGCCTTTCCTGTTCCTGAGAGAGGACAAGAGTAGGTGGGAAGGAGGAGAGATCAAAGTCCAGACTCCTATGGTTCAAAGTCAAGACCTTGGGGATGTATGCAGGATTAGGCCTTAGGGTGACCTTTGACCCATCCGGGGCGAATCTGGTACACATTGGATGTACAGACAATGCATGGAGGTCACCCACGCGTGTCGCCGAGCAAAGGGCCAAGAGTAGAGCGGTTTTACAAGATAATAAATCTATCTTAACCTCGCTCAGTGGCTCGAATGGAGGATCACAGAGAGCCCCAAAGACCAGGCTAAGATCCCAACCAGGGGTCAGGATCCTGCTGGGTGGTTTCATTCATAGCACGCCCTTCATAAATCTTATTATGTTTGGATGCACACCAGGTGTCCTGTGTCCCCAGCCTTCGTGACAGGCTGAAATAGCTGATAGGAAAACTTTAATCGTTGAGAAAGAATGACCTTTTTACAGTAAGTCCTGAAGGAAGGTCAGGAGCTGAGCCAGGTCGCATGAGTAAGAAATAATATTTCTTTATGTGCACCAAGCTTCAAAAATACGCAATTTCTGTGCGTAGAGAGACTGTGTTGACACAGCACAGACATTTGGGATGGTTTTTACCACATTTTCCATCAGGCCTGAAGCCATCAGCTTGTTCTTTTCTGCCAACAAGCTGAAATTTTTAACAGCTCCCACCCTAAGCGGTGAGACTGCTCTTTCTGGTGACATAGTTTGACCTTGAAGAAGAGCAGTTGGTGTGTCCAGTTCCCCTCCAGGGGCCCTGGAAGCTGTGACCCCCTAAGGGTCAACCAAGTTGGGGAGAAGGCCTTTTTGTCGATGCTACCAGGCTGCTCTGATCGAGAGTGATCGAGGGCAGATGCAACCTGTCGTCCTTATTAGACAGAAGTGGAGCAGAATGTCTGTTTTCTCTCTCCTTGTTTGGAGTCATGCGGCTGAGAAGCTGCGAGTTTTGTAAACGAGCAGATCTCCTGACCTCAATCTGTTTCCTGGATAGGTCCAGTTTACTGGTCCTCGGCCATAACAGAGCGTTGGAACCAGACAAACCGGCCGGGGTCTGTGTTTCACCCGTTGGGGAAATATTGTTTAAGAGCAGAGCTGAACCAGCACAGTGAGAAAGGTCACGTGCTGCCGGATCACTGCTTGGACATTGCGGGTCGCTCATTAATGATAAAGGGACAGCTGTAATGTGAGAACGTGGAGATGATTCTTTGTGCTTGGCAGACTTTAAATTGTTTGGTGATAGAGAGCCCAGTTCCCTTCGAATAACAGGAAGAGGAATCTGATTCAGCTCTGATTTGTTTACACACACAGCAGTTTGAACACAATTGCTTTTGTGAACGTGTGAAGCTTGTAGTCGCCTATAGGCTTCTTACGTGCCCCCCGTCGTTAGATTCTGTCGGCGCGCCTCCCTGAGGCGCGGACATGTCACGTGTTTGCTCAGTTAAGGCTGGGGCAAAGCTCCGCGCTCGAGCGAGCGCGGCACCCCGTTGTGTGAGCGCCGTACGTGCGCCGCTGCACAAGCCCTTTGAACGTTCTCGCGTATGCGCCAAGCTCTTTTTTTACGACCGCGCACGCTTGCGCGGTGTCTCACAATAAACTGCCCTGGTGGCGGACTGTTTTGTATGACAGACAAATGAATTAAATTCCTCTTCTTTATCGCTGATCGGGCCTTTTCTTTTGTTTTTTTGCCTAAAGTCAAGTAATCGCTTGAAGCGGTCACCATTCACTTCCTCCTCCGATGAGGAGGAATGAATGAACTTGTCACGAGTGAACTAAACTCATGTCCAACGTGGATGCGCAGGTTCTAAACATTTGGGTGGCCGTGGCGTAGTGGTAAGGGCAGTCGTCTCCCAATCGGAAAGTTGGCGGTTCGACTCCCGGGACCCGCACCATGTGTCGTTGTGTCCTTGGGCAAGACACTTAACCCCGAGTTGCTCCCGGTAGGACTGGAAAGCACCTTGCATGGTAGTCTGCCGCCACCGGTTTATGAATGTGTGTAGCATTCAATATATGTGTAGCACTTTGAGATTTTCAGTAATGAAAAGTGCGTTATAAATTGAATTAATTATTATTATTTCCTGGTGTGCTTGTCTGCTGTGTGGGTTGAAGGACCAGCGCTCCCTGTTTTAATTTTAATTTTTAGGACTTTTTTATTAACATATAAACACAGAACAAAGCTGCACAGCCCTCTGCCTTTTCTTCTCAGACCCGACATTCTTCTCAGACCCGACCTGTCAATCAAATCAGTAGGCTGTCAGCAAATGACCAATCAGCGACCTCAATTTGTCCCGTAGCTAAACGCTCCGCCCTGCTTCTGCTCAAATGACATCAAGTATTTGGAGCGAAAACGTTGGAGCTTCACGCTGAGCTTTGCTGTGAACCCCCCACGCATAGCACACGCGCGTGGCGCGGCGCTCGTTCGAGCGCGGAGCTTTGCCCCAGCCTTTAGTGTATTGACCGCCCTGTCATTCACAATGGAGCGGGGGCTGGAGCACGTGACCCCCTCACCTGTCTCCATGAGGGGTGGGGGACCTGCTTGCAGACGCCACTGTGCCTGTCCACTACAGGTGGAGCAGAGTCACCCTACGGGGGCTCATTGATTAGGTTAACACCCCGTGAGCCGTGAGGGAGGGGGGGAGACGACCTCCTTCCCTTATGATGGCTGGCATGCAAGAGGGACCTGTTCTGCTGAAGTTACTTTTTTTTTTTTTGAGAGTCAATAAAACAGAGAGGGGCTGTTTTTTTAGCTTTATTCGTGCTTATGTGTAACGACATATATGACTTTATGTCACTCACAGCAGTAAAAAACATGATTTGTGCATGCAATAGAGTTACCAGCTTTTTGTACAGTGCTACAAATAAAGTATGGACATGAAGAGATCATTTCCCGTACTACGTGAGCGGGTGATTGTGTAAAGCCAAGACGTGAACCTGGTTCATCAGGCACGCTTTTGTCTGGTGTCCCGGTTTGCCGAGGAGGCCCTGTGTCTGACTGTGGGGGACGAACCTGTTTTTGCTCCATGCATGTTCGGTGCGAGGTGGACCCGGCGGTGGTCTCAGTCGGTGCTCTGCCTCATATGCCGGTCGCTTTTGCGGTGGGGCACGTGTTGCTGAGTGGTGTCAAGGTTGCGCGGGTCTGCCCCCAGCTGACTCCCTGGGGGGAGGGGGGGAGGGCGAAGCTTCTCCTGGGAATGCCTACCCGGAGAGCTTCAACCTGTTTGCGCCTTTGGTCCAGCTTGGTCTGAATTCGATCCAAAGCTTTCCCAAACAATCCCGTCGGTTCTATCGAGTGGTGGAGAAAAGGCACCTTTTGTCCCTCGGGGAGATCAGTTAAAGTCATCCACAGATGGCGTATCGCGATGACCACTTCCGCCATGCCTCTGCCTTGAGCAACAGCGGCTGTCCCCATCATGCGGAGCATGAAGTCTGTTGCCCTATGGGCTTTATCCAACAAGTCAGCGGCAGCTTGCTTGTCCGTCGTTACCTGGAGCTGTTGCAGCTTTTCAGCCAGGTAAGCCTGCATCAACGCGGACACGTTCATGGCGCGCGCCGCGAGTCCCTGAGCTCTGTAGCATTTCTCGAGCAGAGAAGCCGGAGCTCGACAAGCTTTGCTGGGAAGAGTTGGTTTTGTCCCGGATGACTTGGGAGCCAAGTGAGACGCCAGTGTGTCCTCAATTTAAGGCACGTTGGCTATTCCCACCTCATCCATCCCGTCCACGTCGAGGAACTGTGAGAGTGGTAAGAGCATGGGAGCTCTGGGCTGAGGCCAGGTGAGAGTTAGTTCTGTAAGGAAGTACGGAATCACGGGCATCCTTTGCCTTGTGGCGGCCTGCTGCTTTGAGTTAAAAAATAGTTTCCTGCCAGCCTCGTGACCTGTTGACGAGGCGGAGGCTCTGGCCATGGGATATGCAACGCGTCCGCTGCTCTGTGGGAGAGGTCGAACAGAGCAGGGATGGAAAAGTCAGTTTTCGGGAGCATAGGTACCAGGGTTTGGGAGAGGTCTTCTCCCTGTTCCTTGAATTCGACATCTGCGTCCTCCGCGGAAAATTCGCCTGAGGCTGAAATCGAGATCTCGTCCTCGTTCATCATGCCTGAGTGTCAAATTCGACTGTTAAGTCCACCATAGGAGCCAGCATGTCAGGGTTGTCACCCCATTCGACTCGTGTGCTGTTGTGCAGAGCCATGCTCTCGAGCTCCGGCGTGGGAGTGAGGGGCTCGGTGGTGTCCGCATCCGTTGGCACTGCTGGGGCGCCCATGGCCTTGGCGACGAGGTCGACCCGGTGCCGCAGCACCGCCTCCAGCATCTGGCTGCAGTGTGGGCAAAAGTCGGGTGCATCCAACGCTGTTTTTGCGTGTAACATTCCCAAGCAGACGGGACAGGCCTCATGGGTGTCCGTCGCTGTGAGGGAGAAACCGCATCCGCTAGGACAGGCGCGCGAAGTTAAGGGCGAGATACACTCGCGCGTCCTCACGATACGCCAATACGCAGCGTACGTATGCCCCGTACGCAGCGTAGCCCCTCAGGGCAAGTACGCGCAAAGGTATTTTTTTACTACGCATACGCGATTCGCATACGCGATGCGCGGTGTCTGACCTAAACTTCCCCGGCGCCGGACTGTTTTGTATGTTACACAAATGAAATAAATTCCTCTTTTTTATCGCTGATCGGGCCTTTTCTTTTGTTTTTTTGCCTAAAGTCAAGTAACCGCTTCTTCCTCCGTTCACTCGATGAATGAAATGAATGAATTCAGGTCCTACCTGGGTGCGCGATGTTTTATATATTCCCTGGTGGGCTGTGGTGGGCTGTGGGCTGCAGGAAAAGCACTCCCTGTTATTATTTTTATTTCTGAGAGAACTTTTTATAACATATATAGTAGAAAGACCGTATCAGAACACCGCAGAAGTCTGAGCGAGCTGCTCACGATAGGTTTCACTTTGAGCTGACTGAAATCTGTCAATCATTTCAGTAGGCGTGTCAAAGTGACCAATCAGCGAGCTCA
Source organism: Garcialebias charrua (assembly GCA_038048925.1). Taxonomy (NCBI): domain Eukaryota; kingdom Metazoa; phylum Chordata; class Actinopteri; order Cyprinodontiformes; family Rivulidae; genus Garcialebias; species Garcialebias charrua. The sequence goes on from JBBPBX010097216.1 coordinate 11,267, forward strand.
GTTGAGTCCTCTCCGTGGAGCGAAAAACTAGCGGAAGTGACGATCGGAAGTGACGGTACGGAGGAAATGACGTAGAATTTGGAGCGAAAACACGAGAATCTACGCGAGAACATCAGCCGAGCTGTAGCAGAGGCTCCGTATACGCGCGTATACGGACGTATACGCGCGTATACGGAGTCTGCTTCACTGTATCTCGGCCTTTAGGCTTGCTGTCCTGCTGGTTTTCCTTGGAAGTCTTGTCTTTCACTTTCCTTTCTCCGGAGGCTTGTCCAAGATAAGGCGAGCGAGTCCTTCCAGAATCCTTTTTCTTTTAATTTGAGAAATCTCCTTCGTCGCTTTCGCTGGCTAGCCCGCTACGTTTAGTTAGCAAGGGTAGCGGTTGTGACGCAGTTAGCGCCGTTGAGCGAAGCAGTCTGTGGAGAGAGGAGAAGAAAATACTTCGGGGTTAAGAGAAAATGTGCCGGACTAGCCTTCGCTAGCCCAGCAGTACTGTCAGGTTTTGCAGGCAGGACAGAACCCAATTGCAGTCAAGAACTCTCACAGGGAGCCAGGAGTTTCAAAGAAGGTGTATTTAATGACAACAAAAATCATAAGGTTGAACTGTGCAGCAAAAACACTTACATGCACTAGAGACCAGGGAACACAGGGGATGATACCAAACGATGCGGCTGCAATGACTGAGACACAGAACAGGGCTTATATACTCACAGACAAGACGAGACAAAATCACAAACACCTGGGGACAATTAACTAGAAACAATTAACTAGACACACAGAGCAGGACTGGGAAGACTAAACCTGAAACATGAAAACTAAACTAGGAAGACTGGAGGTTAAGCTAATAGAAAATAAACATAAAGACTAAACTGGAGGTTTAAAACTAAGAGACAGAACGGTTAAACTAATAGTAAATAAACACAGAGACTAAACAGACAGAACTGGAGGTTAACCTAATAGTTAATAAAACAGAGACTAAAACTGGAGGTTTAACTAAAAGCAAAAACTAGGAAACTACCTGAAACATGAAGTACATTAGGATGGCAAAAACTGGGAAACTACCTGAAACCGGAAGTACACTAAGATGACAGAAACTGGAGGTTACAACTAAGAGTAATTAAAACATGGAGACTAAAATCAGGAGGGAAACTAATAAATCACAAGGGGAACAGACAAGACCAACAGATGCCCACTAGATGGTGCCATGGTGCCGTGCCATCCTCACAAGCACGCAGGAATAATTCTCTGTACGCTCTGTGTAGGGAGCAAGCTCACCTCTGGTTGAGCGATGAACAACAAAGAAGTCCCGCGAAGAGAGGTAGTTCAGGTTTAAGCGAGAAGAAGGGCAAAAAAGAGAAAGATGGATGGGCGTCAGCCGCTTGAATACCCAGTGGATGGGGCCTCTGGCGCGAAGCTGACGCCCTAGCCGTAAAGGCGTGAATGTATTCCTTCAGGTAATCGTGCGGGGGCGCAATTCCCATAGCAAGCATGTTGTACCGAGAGAACTTGACTGAAAGGGAAGTGAAATTAGCAGTAACCATTTTCGAACAGCACAGTGTTTGAAGGATGTGAAGAAAAAAAAAACATGGCCTAAAAAAGTCAAATACAGTATTTCAAAAAGTACAAAATTGCA
>JBBPBX010097217.1:0-12896 GCA_038048925.1 Garcialebias charrua
AAATCCATAAACACGCCGAGGTACAACTGGACTTCACGGACAGATGACCTGTAAGTCCAAGACTGCTTCTACAACTCTGTCCACCGAGACGAACGTCCAAAGGTACAGAGTGCTGATGTTTCTGGATCGTGTTGTGGAGTCGGGCTGGTTCTCGTACGGAGAAGTGTCAATTCTGGTTAAACTCAAAATAGATAACTCCTCTAAACTTCCCTTTCTTCCTCATTCTTCAACCTCTCCCTATCTCAAATTCTAAGCTGGTAACTACATTTTTAAGCTAAGAGCCACAGATAAAAGAAAGTAATATGTCAACTCATTACTATGTCTGTTGTGTTGCAATTTAAGTGTGCTGATGCGTGTTAAATTGCAAAAGTGAAATCCGTCAATCAAGTGTAATGGTGTTAATTTTAGTTGATTTATTTTAAATAAAAGGTAGTGTCTCCTGGCATACCAACTAAAGTCAACGTTTCCATCGTCACTTAATGGCTTTCACAGAAATATTGGGTAAACTGAAAAAGAAAAGAATCCGTAAATTACTATTCAATCTGAATAAGTAAATAATTAAGGTAGAGGGTGTCGGTTTAATACTGACCTCCCCAATATCCTACACAATTTATGTTACAGTCTTTGACAAAGGATCTATAACTTTAAATTAACCACGTCAATCTCTCAGGGAAAAAAGGCTATATTTTGAGAGTTCAGTAACAGGAATTACCATAAAAATAAAAAAATAAAAATAAACTTTTAACATTTAAGCTGTACTGAATATTTTTAAAACGCTGAATTAGACAGAAATAGATCAGTTTAAACCAGTCATGATGGCAGAGCTGCAGTTAAAACACAACTAACAATTTAACATGTTTAATTGACAAAAAACTGGCGCCATGAAGTATTAATGTTGATAAACTGGTACAGAACAGCCAGCTAACGTTTCACAATGGCAAAAAAAATTATTTTCATCAACTTACCGGAGAAAACACGTCTGAAACATCAAGAATACATAGTTCCCATGTGACGTAACATCTGTGGCATTTCCGGGTAATCCTCCATGCGTAAAGGCGGAACAAAGCTAAGCTACGAGAGCAGCAGTAACAGCGTGGTTACTGTGGTGACAGAGTATTTTTCGCGGTTTTATAAAATGTGTTATTTCCAATCATTTGCAATGGTTACCTCGTGTTGGGTTAGTGGTTGTTCCAACCGGGGAAGCGTCAAGCATAATTTTTTCTTAATTCCGAAAATAAGGACAAATGAAGGGCCAGACACAGAGGAGCTGATCAGAGAACGTCGACGGGTCTGGCTGGCTAATATCAACCGCAAGGATCTGCCCTCAAAGACATCCAAAATATGCTCCAATCACTTTTTGTCTGGTAAAACAAATTTCGATTCGAATAATTTTGCTAAACAATGTGTGTTTGAACAGTCTTTTAATGATCTCCCGTCTCCGTTACTGTCGTTAGCTTAGCAATGCTATGCTAAAAGCTAGCCTCCACAACGTGGCTGACACCACACACAAACACACGTTACACGGTTTTAGTCAGTCTGCTTCTCTGTTTGGACAACATGGTTCTGGTTCTGGCCCGGTGTTTAGCCTGTACAGTTAGTTGTTAGGATGCTGCATGTTAATTCTCTGTAAGCAGATTACTGTATACATTTGAATAATTGCTTGTGTCTAATTGTTTTTTTGCTGTTCAGGACGGCCTGCACACATGTACGACAAATCAAATCCAGACTGGGCTCCTACATTGAAGTTGAACGCTGCTTATACTCCCAGAAAGTCAGCAAGGGAACTTCAAAGAACAGAGTCAAAGCTGAACAGGTATAAAAAATAAAATCATTTTTATAAATTATAATAGTAATTATAAAAATAGTATTACTCTTGTTAATATATTTTTATAGATAAGTCATCTTTAAAGGTCCACTGACATCATCTTACAAATTTGCCTGAAAAGATAGAAGATGTCTATTTTATCATTCAACTATGTTCGTTTTTGCAAAGATACTACACAGGCCTCCCATCATTTCTCATGTTGATGAGTTTATTTGATTATGTAAACTTTAGGCATACATACCAGTTCCTAAATTAAAAACTCATTTAGGTGAATTCGAACGATTTGTGATGACCCTGATGCGTCTTAAATTAAACAGCCCTGTCCAAGACTTGGCGTTTCGCTTTCAAACTTCTACCTCAACGGTTTCCAGGACATTTCTGTGTGTCATCCACATTTTATATACACGTCTTAAAAAGGTGCTGTATTGGCCACAGTGTGATGAGCTGAGGAAAACCATGCCTCTGGAATTTAGAAAACATTTTGGACAAAGAACCGTTGTTATAATTGACTGCTTTGAAGTTTTTATTCAGAGGCCTAAAAACTTAGTGGCACGTGCAGAAACGTGGTCAAACTACAAACATTCAAACACTGTAAAATTTTTAATAGGCATCACCCCGCAGAGTTCAGTGTATTTTCTGTCCGAAGCATGGGGTGGCAGGTCTAGTGACAAGTGCATAACTGAAAACTGTGGTTTACTGTTGAAACTACTTCCAGGTGACCTCATACTAGCTGATCGTGGTTTCAACATACAGGGCAGTGTGGAACCATTCTGTGCAGAGGTGAACATCCCAAGTTCATACCTGCAAACTCAGAAGGGATGAAAAAGGTGACAAACGTTGCGCCAAGCCCCCCCCCCGGAGAGATTTTGTAATTTTATTAACATGCTTCAGGTAAAAGTCATTTACTAACTTAATTTAATGAGAACATAAATAGGAAAGATTGTGTCAACCAAAAAATTAACAAACAACAACAGCAGCAAGCCAAATACAGCAGAACATTTTAGCACTTTGAGATTTTCATTAATGAAAAGTGCATTATAAATTAAATTCATTATTATTATTATTAACAGTAAAAACTCATTTCTTAAATGTTTTGCCAGAAAATTTTGAATACTGTAAAGTAGATGCCATTTCCTGCATTCTGGTGTATTTTAACAAGTTGTTAAACATCTATGTTCACCTACATGTAAACACATGATTCAATAACTATTTTAGAGACATCTAACAAAATAAAGTCAGGTCCTGTGGACAGATTAAAAAATTGTTGAAATTATTATTGATCATGCATCAGAATATTTTAGAGACACCTCATTCAACTAGTTCATATAGACATCATCCTGTTTTTAAACTCACTCCTGTGGCTAAGATAATGAAATTAATGTGACAATTTATCACAGTGACTTTAGGGGTGCAATTGACTTTTAATTTGTGAATTTTTATTTAGTTTTATTGGTAACACAACATGCATAATGACACTCAACTGCATGTATAAAAATATTAGCTTTACCCAATGAGCAGGTGACATTTTAATAACCACCAACAGTGAATTTAGGAGGGGCTTTTTACAGTTTTCTGATTTAGTGATAGACTCATATCAGCATCACTGATTTTAACTATTTTACTTTCCAGACAATGTGTGTTACCTGGGCTCTCTCTCCTCTACAGCATAAAGAAAAATTTGCTCTTTAACGACTTTTGACTTTAGGAAAAAATACATTTATTAACATATCCCAATATAATTAGGACATACACTAAAAAGATGGTAGTCAAAAAATAAAAAGAGGCATTCAAAACAGAGCAGACATTATGTTTTCTCACTTTGAAACAGAAGAGACTTACTGCTGATGTTAGTTTACGACTCAGTCATGTTTACGTTGGTTCTCCTGTGTAGTGTCGTCCCTTTTCAAAGCACATGTCGCACTCGCGCAGGTTTTTTTTTTTTTATGAAGCGTGGTGGAGCTCCCACACTTTAGAGGACTTGGCTCTGCGTCAGTCATTTGTAAAACACTGCCTCTAATCTGTTTTCGCCTCCCCACTCACTCTGTTGAACCAGAGCCCTGAACTCGCGCTTACTTGGCTGCGGCTGGTTTTTTTTTTTACTTTATTCAGTTCAAAGATTTCGCTGTCGTCCCCGCCCACTATAGTCTGTCTTGAGACTGATTGGCTAAATCTCGCGCTCCAACAAAGATGTTTTATTATCGACAAGATGTCTCACTGTGTCTTGAAATCCAGTCAGTGGGAAATGATGCATTCTGATGCAGTCACGGGTCTGACCCCCCCCCCCTTCCTCAAAAACAAAAACTCATCGGATCTACACGAATCACGTAAATGATATATTTTGCTTTGAAAACGGCGATTTTCGCCAAAAGGTGACTAGTTTGCAGGTATGCAAGTTTCACCAAAGGTAAAGCACAACTGTCAGCAGTTGATGTGGAAACACACGGAAGATAGCACATGTTTGCATGCATGTCGAACGGGTAATTGGGCTGGTTAGGAACAAAAACACTAATTTCAAAAAATTTACTAAGGTTCTCATTCGGGCTGAATGAAGAAGAGATAGATTCACCCCGGTCGAGGGGTTTTATCGACCCGAGGGGTGGGCCCATCCGGTAGGTGGGCGTGGACTAAAAGGTTTTCAGTAGGCGCTGACGCGCGGGGGGAGACTTCCAATAGGCGGAGCCAAAGGGCGGAGCTAACTACGACACTAGAACACTATGCTTCAAGCTCGTCTGCCAATAGATTACTTGATTAAAAATGATGATGGCTTGCCAGTGGTTGACAAAATTGCGACTGTTGCATGTGCCCTTTCAAACTTGTGCGAATCTGTTGTGTCACTCACGTGAGCATAAAGACAGATTACACATTTATGAGTAATCATTCCATGTCATACTGTGATGACGTGAACTGTCGATGTGTCTGCTGGCTTACTTCCTTACTGAACTTCTGGTATTGTTCCATTTCATTAATGTACATATTTTAGTTAAGTTCCATGACAACACTTCTTCAGGGGTTTAGTGTTGTGTATACTGAACAGTTTTACACGTCTTATGTCATACGACGTTACATGATGAAATACACATCAACATGAGGAAAGATGGAAGGCCTGTGTGGTATCTTACTTAAAAATTATTATTCTCAAAGCTTTTGACATGAAACTACTTATTCAGGGGTATGGTGTTGTATAAACTGGACTTAGTTTTAAACGTGTTATGTCATAAAATCAATAAAAGGTGTTAGATACAGAAACAACAGGACCATCCATCCATCCATCCATTTTCTTCCGCTTATCCGGGGTCGGGTCGCGGGGGTAGCAGCCTAAGTAGGAAGGCCCAGACTTCCCTCTCCCCAGCCACTTGGAGCAGCTCCTCTGGGGGAATCCCAAGGCGTTCCCAGGCCAGCCGAGAAACATAGTCCCTCCAGCGTATCCTGGGTCTTCCTCTGGGTCTCCTCCCGGTGGGACATGCCCGGAACACCTCACCAGGGAGGCGTCCAGGAGGCATCCTAACCAGATGCCCGAGCCACCTCAACTGGCTCCTCTCGATGTGGAGAAGCAGCGGCTCTACTCCGAGTCCCTCCCGGATGACTGAGCTTCTCACCCTATCTCTAAGGGAGAGTCCAGCCACCCTGCGGAGAAAACTCATTTCAGCCGCTTGTATCCGAGATCTTGTTCTTTCGGTCATAACCCAAAGCTCATGACCATAGATGAGGGTGGGAACGTAGATCGATCGGTAAATTGAGAGCTTTGCCTTTTGACTCAGCTCTCTCTTCACCACGACAGACCGGTACAGCGCCCGCTTCACTGCGGACGCTGCACCTATCCGCCTATCGATCTCACGCTCCAGTTTTCCCTCATTCGTGAACAAGATCCCGAGATACTTAAACTCCTCCACTTGGGTAAGGACCTCCTCCCCGACCCGGAGAGGGCACGCTACCCTTTTCCGGCTCAAGACCATGGCCTCGGATTTGGAGGAACTGATCCTCATCCCGGCCGCATCACATTCAGCTGCAAACCGCTCCAGCGAAAGCTGTAGATCACGAGCTGATGAAGCCAATAGGACCACATCATCTGCAAAAAACAGAGAAGCGATTCTAAGGCCACCAAAACGGATCCTCTCAACACCTTGGCTGCGCCTAGAAATTCTGTCCATAAAAGTTATGAACAGAATCGGTGACAACACTTCTACACTACTAGGACCTTAGTGTATTACAGGACCTTATTAGTAAATATTTCTGTTAAAAATAAAGTCCAGTTGTTTCTGTATTCAATGACTTTTTGAATTTTATAATGTGTTGGATGACTGAGAATCTTCACCAAAATATGTCTTATGTCAGAAGATTTTATAACAACTCAAGTAACTTCCAGATGTCCAATGTCCAGAGTTGAAAAGTTGTTGAAACTGTTTTACATAATGGAATGTTTGGTTAAAAAATGTTCATCCTTCACCTTAGTAATTGAATAGTTGTTTGTTGAAGTCTTTTCAATTAAAAATGAAAGAAAGACAAATTGTCCATTCGTCATATTGTTTTGAATTTAGACTGTTTACAAATAATTTCTAAAAATTGAATTTTAATTAAAACATGTCATTCACACGGTTGTACAGGAGGTGCCACCGTAGAGCTGGAGTTGCCCCTTGAGAAGGAGGAATGTGTGGGTTTTGAAAATGTCAAAGAAACATTATTAATGTGTAAGTAGAATAAAATAATGGCTGGTACTTCAATAACTGCTTTATTCCAAATAAACAGCCACAGTGTATAACAAAATACATGTTATTTAATTAGGTTCATATATGTGAAATATCAATTCACATGGGCTTACAGAGTAAAAGCAAAAGGAAAAAGTTCAAAGAAATTTCATTAAAGACGTCTCATGAAGGCACAAAAGTCAAACAAGCAATTATAAAACACAATATTTGGTGTAAGTAATATAAGAAATGCATATTTACATACCGGTACTGTATATTAAAAAAAAAAGTAAGAAGTTAAAAAATAGCTATTCAAAGACAACATATTTACATGAAAACTAGATTGATCTAACTACATAAAGATGTTGGTATATGTGTTGCTGTGGTGCAGAACTACAGTACTTGTAAACAAGTGTTTTGTGTCATATTATTTACATTGTGCAAAGTTCACGTGTGAAAAGGCTCCCTGTGAGTTCTGGCAGAATTATTTCAATGAAGTATTGCTTTGACTTTATGATAATATCATCCCTACGTTTCTGAAGTTTCACATGAATGTGAAGAAGACAAAGGAGATGATTGTGGACTTCAGAAGGAACAAACACACCCACGCCCCACTGAACATAGGTGGATCTGCAGTGGAAGTGGTCTCCAGCTACAAATACTTGGGTGTACACTTGAATGATAACCTCAGCTGGAGCAACAACACCACCAGCCTGATCAAGAAAGGTCATCAGAGACTCTACTTCCTCAGACGGCTGAGACGAGCTGGTCTGAGCAGCCCAGTTCTCACCTCCTTCTACAGGTGTGCAGTGGAGAGCGTCCTGTGCTCCAGCATCAACGTGTGGCATGGAGGCTGCACAGTTGCAGAGAGGAAAGCTCTACAGAGAGTGGTGAAGGCTGCACAGAAGTCTGTTGGAGTCAGTCTCCCCACCATCACAGACATTTACACCTCCAGATGCAGGAAAAGAGCCACCTGCATCATGAAAGACCTCACTCACCCAGCACACTCACTCTTTGCCCCACTCCCCTCAGGACGGAGGTTGAGGAGCATCAAATGTAGAACCACTAGACTGAGGAACAGCTTCTACCCTGAGGCTGTTAGACTCATGAATAAATAAAAAATAAAAATAAACACTGCAAAATATCACATCATGCTGATGCTGATCTGTTTTCTTGTTGCTGTGTTCATCTGTGACCATCTGCTCATACAGACTCATGTTCGTGCTGCTGTTTATAATGATGTTTTTCCACTACATTAGGGCTTAGTGTATTACTAGTTGATGTTTTTCTTAGTTAATTCTAGATGTTATTACTGTTTTTCTCTTGCATTTGTTGTTGGATGTAACTGGGACCCTGTGTACATACGGTAATCTCGTTTTCATCACATGTACCACATGCGGTGCAAATGACAATAAAGACTCTCTGACTCTGACTCTAATCTACTGTGATTCTCTGAATGTTGACATCAGCTTCTGTCCAAACAACAAAATCACAGTAAGATCTGTTTGTGGCTAGAAGTTGTGTCTGAACCTGGTACATGTATTGATGTTGAGTTTTCAGCTGCCCATCACTGTCCAAAAAATCCAAACAATCCAAATTTCCCTTAACAGTTGTTGCTCTTATGCAAAACGGACATTTACATTCTACCACACCTTCCCCACAACAGTGGCAGGACACAAACGCATCGGGGCTTGCTCCAATGTGAGGACACTCTGTGGAAATGACCAGCCCACATTTTTGCACATTTAGACGGCTGTGCTCAGACGAAACAGACTTTATGTACTGGTCCAGAGCTGCTCGTTCGTGTTCACATCCCCACGTTGTCGCTTCTGTAGAAAATTGTTTTTTCCCACCGCAAATGTTGTAGACTGTGGTTTTAGCAGGGGCTTTTGGATTTCCAACACACACTGATTTCATGCGTGAAGCAGTTATTCTGCCATGGCGCAGAGCATGCCACACCTTAGATTTTGACTGCTCCTTGGTGAGTCTTTCAGCATTTGCAGACTGCTCAGAAGTTACACACAAAGTGTCATAAAGAGTTCTACAAATATTTACTAAATCATTCCGCCCCATTGCCTGATATTTCTCATGGTGTAATGTCCCAAGTGACACTGGGAGACATCCCTCCTTCAGTGTTTCAGGAACGTACTTTTCTTGAATGTACTTTTCTTGAAAGCCAGCCATCACAGCTAAGACAGCTGGTTTTGATCCTACAGCAGCTATCTTGTGCATGAACATGTCCATCTCTGCGTCGGTTGCATCAGGACATGATGGTGTCTTCAGTGCTGAACTAGTGTGTTGTTCTGCCTCACCGCCATTCACCATGCATTCAAAACGTTTCTTCTTCATGGCTGGGGAGGTGAAGTCGATGTCACAGACTTTAGCATACTCCACCTTATGCAGAGCTGATGGTACCGGCCATGATGCCTTCTTTTGTGTGACAGTCATAGCCGCGTTTGCTCGGTATGTGCTGTCGACCCAGTATAACAGAGCTCCAACATGACTGCAGACCTCCCCTAGTCCAGCCATGCAGTCACAGTGGGCAGAATCCACAACTCCATCCTTGCAGCAAATTATCCACGGCCGAAGCGGAGTTTCGTTCATCCTCTGTGAATAACGCACCTAAGAACAGAACGTTACATACATAGAAGAAAAATAATTAGAATCACTTTTGCTTAAGTGGTTTTTTTTAAACTAAATTAATTGTGTGAAGAGTATGGGCAGATATAATAATATTCCTTCTTCTTTCGGCTCCTTTCCTATTTAATTGTTAGTATTTTATTTTAAATTGTTAAGTTTTTTTTCTTGTAGTTTTTATTGTTATCCTTTTAAAATGAATACAAAAATTAATTAAAAATAAGATGGATTTAGCCTATGGATTACAGAAAAATCAGATACAAAATCTTAATGAAAAAGGCTCACAAAATGGAAAATACATGCTAATGCAAAAATTTCTTTTGGACATATTAGTGATATATATCACTTAAGACAGTACATTTATTTGTGTTGTTACCACAAAGTCTAGTACCAAAGCCAGTCATGGGTAAAATTAATAACATTTTAGTAGTAATGTGACTTTATGACTTATGACATAGTACATTTATTTGTGTTGTTACCAAAAAGTCTAGTACCAAACCCAGTCATAGGTAAAATTAATAACATTTTAGTAGTAATGTGACTTTATGACTTATGACATAGTACATTTATTTGTGTTGTTACCACAAAGGCTAGTACCAAAGCCAGTCATAGGTAAAATTAATAATAGTGTAGTAGTAATGTGAAAATTTGTAGCAATAATTACTACTATGTTTAAGCTAGCGCATGTTTAGGCTAACCTAATGTAGCTTGTATCTGCAGTCTATGAGGGACATCTACCTGTATAATACTGTAATTACTCTGCCAGTCATAGGTAAAATAAATAAGATTATAGTACTGTATTTATGTGATCGTTTAACTTTTCCAACGGTTAACAATGCTTACTGCTATGTTTAAGCTAGCGCATGTTTAGGCTAACCTAATGTAGCTTGTAGCTGCGGTCTATGAGGGATATCTACCAGTATAATATTGAAATTACTTACTTTGCCAGTCACCACAACTTTGTTATTAACAAGAAGCGTCCGGACGTCCTTCACAAATCCACTGAAGCACTGATTATATGCGTCCATGGCTTTTAGGCCACAAAGCTCCTCCGTTGTGTAGGCGCTCCTTGTGTTAACTAAATAATCAAGGATGTCAAAATACGTGATCGGTGGCAACTTGTCCGCGTCGTCTGACATCTTTTCTTTCTCCACCTGATACGGGTCAACCACTGCTATTTTTTGCATATACCTTTTTTTTGCGCCTTGCTCAAGAGTATCAATATAATTTGCTCTGGTTGTTCGCGTCTGCTTGTTCGCCATCTTGCTCGCCTTTTCCGCTTTTACAGTTGGTGCGGAAGCCGGTATTGCGCAATACTGGTGACGTATGTGGGAACTATGTATTAACTACGTTCAACGCTAAAACCGCGGCTGTTTGGAACAGTTTGGAACAAATCGCCTCTCCGTGACCCACGTGACTTCCGCATTCCATTCTTACAATGGGAGTCTATGGGAGTGTCGCAACACTCTCTCTCTATGGCTCTGGTTAATCCCATTGAGCCTTGAGGAGATGGTTACAAACAAAGAATGATGACAACAGTGACAACAACAGACAGTTATAAAAGAGGCATACATTTAAAAAAAAATCAAATTAAAATAAGATGGCAAAAACAGCTAGATTATAAGGCGAATGTAGAAAACTAAAAACAGGGACTTTAGAAAAATGTGTGTGATCACTGGTCAGTGGAAGTTCTGCTGGACTTCTCATTTGGTTCTGAGCGATGAACAAAAATGGTTGGAACTTCCTTCAGTCTCACACGGCCTGACTATGTCTTTGTGAAGTGCCCTCTCTCAAAATGTGCCTGTAGAGTGATATTAGTTTATTTCCTTGCACATTTCTTTGACAGTTAAACATTTTGAGCCTTGATTGAAAATGTTTGTGCAGATTAAGGCCCTGTTTACACGGACACTGTGTGGGGGAAACAGAATTTTTGGGTATGTTAATTAGGTTGAAAGTTTTGCGTTGACACGGGCGAATTCTGTGGATACGACTCTCTCCCCCTCCACCCCCCGTCCTCATGATTTCACTGTAGTTACCATGCTGGGCCATTAGATGGCGCTGTGATTTTTGGAACCTTCACTACTGCGCATGCGTGCTGCCTGAGGTAAACAGAGCAGCCGAGGCAGCCTGCCTCGTCTGCTTTCCTCTCTGGCTAAAAGTTCAGCTAACTACTACAAGTTGTTGTCAACAAGTTAACAACAAGTTAAAGCTGAAATTTGGATAAGAGTCAACAGATTTGACACCAAGTGGGACCGCTTCATCTAACAAGCTGCACACAGTTGCTGACTGGACCGGAACCGCGTCAACATGTCTGACTTTAGTCCGTGAGAATCAGCTGATTTCCAGCAGCGCTACAAGGTAAACAATGTTCTTAATAATGTTTCCTTGTGTTTAGTTCGATCACAGAACAACCAACTGAGTTTATTTTTATTTTTTTCCTGCGAGGTCGAAGCTGTTCCACGAAGCGGACCGGCGGTTCGGATGTGGGTCCAGTTTCCACCAGGATGAAAACAACAGAGTCCAGTTCATTAAAGTTCGGTTAACGTGTTTTTAAAAGTGTTCAATTTAATTGAATTTGTGACATACAGTTTTTGGTGTTGAATAAATAAATAAATTAAAAATCAACCTGGTGTCTTCATTTTCAGCAGCATGTTAGGCATGACGTAACGAGTCCAGATAGCTTCATTTAGCTCAGATAAATTTAAATATCTCCCACGCTAACATAAATACTGTTTATTATTGTTAAACTGTTATATATATAGCACATTTAGTATGTTATAGTGCAGCGTGACACGTGAAATGTCCGACTGCCTCGTTAACAGCGACAACTGGATCCAGGCAGCTGGCTCTCTTCCAACACAGATGCAGGTAAGGTGTAGAATAATTAAATATGAGAATCAAAATATATTCCATCAGCTATAGTTCAGAAAGTGGTGCGTGTGTCCACTGTCCAGTCCACCGCCATTGTTAAAATGCCGGCTGTCTGTGCGTGCTGCGTGCATGTGTTCAAAAAAAGTCCACCGCCATTGTTAAAATGCCGGCTGTCTGCGCGTGCGTGCTGCGTGCATGTGTTCAAACAAAAGCTCAACGGGAGATGTTTACATTATCAACGGGGGGTCAGCGAAAAAGTTCCACCCTGAGAGCTGGATCAGAAAAGTATCAGATGAAAAGAGGGGGGCCAGCAGCGTCGTGTAGGCGATAAGCAAAGACGCAAAGAGAAAGTAGCGGTTCCACTCAAAATACGCGCCGTGTAAACGGGGCCTAAATTTACATCACTCAGTTTGTGTTGTTGTGATGATGGTGATGTTGCTCCTGCTGACTTGAGATGATATAATTAATAAACAGTATGAATAGTAGTAAAGTACATTATTAAAGCTTGTTTTACATTTTACATATTTTATAATAAATTGTTTGGTAATTTATTTTTGCACAATTAACACTTATTTTGTCACCTGTTATGATTTTAACTAGAAACTGTTTCATTGAAATTAACATTTTAATCAGTGATTTACAATTTTACAGTAGTACATGTAGTCAGGCTACAAGCACAATCAACTCTTTTATCCAGGTACTCAGTTGCTATAAAAAAAAATAAAAAAAATAGAACAATTATATAATGTGCAGAAATGAAGACTTCATCCCAGATGATCTAAAGTAAGCTGGAGCAGATCTGAACTGCTGGCACGGAGGACAAGGTGGAGCGTTCTCATGCAGAGAACATCAGAAATAGCTTTAAAATAAGCGTTACTCTG
>JBBPBX010097218.1:0-12896 GCA_038048925.1 Garcialebias charrua
CAGAACTGACCCCTGAGGGACACCACAGGAGACACCGACTGTCTGGGAAGTGGCATTGCCAAGGCTAACACATTCCAGCCTATTGGAGAGGAAAGAATTGAACCAGTCCAGGACAGTGTCACAGAGACCGACCTCCACATGAAGACGGTGGAGGAGGATACTATGGTCCACAGTGTCGAAGGCTGCAGTGAGGTCAAGGAGGACAAGGATGGAGGGAGAACCAGTGTCAGCAGCCATGAGGACATCATTTGTTACTCTCAGCAGTGCAGTCTCAGTACTGTGAGCTGCTCTGAATCCAGACTGGAACTTCTCATACAGAGAGTGTTGCTGTAGGTGGTCCTGCAGCTGAGCAGCAACTGCTTTCTCCAGCACTTTGGACAGAAATGGGAGGTGGGAAATTGGGCGGTAATTAGAAAAAATGTCGGGATCCAAATTAGATTTTTTCAGAAGAGGCCTAATGATGGCAGTTTTTAGAGGCAATGGAACATGACCAGATTGTAGAGACTTGTTTATTATTTGTGTGATTAATGGGCTTATTGCAGAGTGATTGGATTTTATGAGAGACGAGGGGAAGGGATCCAGGGCGCAGGATGAAGGCTTCATTTTCTTGAGGATGGTCTCCACCTCACTCTGAACGACTTCATCAAAGCTGCTCAGGGTCCCAGAAAGCAGACGGGTAGATGGCACACTAAGATCAGGGAGGTTGTGGAGCTGAGATCTGATAGTGTCAACTTTGTTTTTAAATGATGAGAGGAACAGGTTGCATTTTTGAACAGAGTCCTCATGAGTTAGTTTAATGGGATTAAGCAGATGAGTTATTGTGGAGAAGAGCTGTTTAGAGTTTCCAGGGCAGGTGTTGATGATGTTGGAATAATATTTGGAGCGTGCTTCTTTAAGAGAATAGGCGTACGCTTTCTGATGTTCTTTGTACGCTTGCTTATGTACCGAGAGACCAGATGATTTTACACGTCTCTCAATAGCACGGCCAGTTGCCTTCATCCTGCGCAGCTCATCAGTGTACCAAGGGGCTGAACGGGAGAAAGACACCAGTCTTGACTTCAAGGGAGCATGTAGGTCCAGAAGCTCCTGGAGAGATTGGTTGTAGTAATCCACAGAGTCATCTGCAGATGAGTGATTGACAGCGGTCAGGGCGTGAAGATCAGCAGACAAAACATCAGGGGAAATGTTTTTATAGTCACGGAACTGGATAGGTCGTTTTGGGTTAGAAGCAGGCGAAGTTGAAGGTCCAGGGAGATGACCCTGTGGTCTGAGACACCCAGGTCATATACAGACAAGTTATTGATGAGTACAGTGTCTGTAATCACCAAATCCAGAGATCACTTCAGCCGACTCGGCATATCACTTCAGCCGACTCCTTTTGATGCTGAGAAGTGGCTCTAATGGGTGCTCCTCTGAATTACACCTACCATTCTGCTATTTTTAGCTGTTTTGCTAAAATAATAATAATGAAACCTTGATCTTAGCTTTTTCAGACAATTTCAGCAGTCCAGCGGCCATGAATGCAATTTCTTTGGTTCATTTTTTTTTACAGACACCTTATATTAAAAAAAATACTAAAATATTATTAATATGCTGATTTTCTGAATCTTTATTAGGTCAGAGATTAAGAATAAAACATATTTAATGGAGAATTCGCTTGCTGAACGTGATGCATTTAGGGACCGCTTCAAACGCAGTAAAAATGTAGATTTTCTCCCTTAACGGTGCTGCTGTGCTTTGGGGATCGTTGAAGGGCGGATCTGCGGAGCAAATGCAAACCAGACACGCCTTAAAACAACCTTACATTGCGATGCACGGCGTGGAAAACGAGAAAACGCCGATTTACAACAATAACAACAACCCTGAGCAAAGACTTTCTCGTTGTCCTGCTCGCGGAGCTGACAGTACCGAGCCCGCAGCTGCACCCAGAAGTGAACGAGGCGACCCGGAAGCGGTGGTCCGACCGGAGGCAGACTAGAACATCAACCTTTTATATTTTCCTCGCAGGACAATTGTATCTGCAAGCGGGACACAAGGTATTTGAGCATGTCTTTTTGTGCTTTCTTCTCTCAGCGTTCCTCCGCGTCCCGGATGTGTGCACAAAAAATCCTCCAGTTTCCCTCCTTCGATTCGCCCAAAAGTTACCGAGGGGGGAAAAGGAGCCCCACAAAGTGGGCTTCAGCCTTCGTGGTTCGGGGCGGCGGGGCATCGTGTGCTGCTCGTGTCCAGGTTCTTGGACTGACTGGGTCCAGCTCGTGCGGTTCCGAGCTGTGTTTTATTCTGTAGGAAGTGTCAGTTTGTTGTAGGAGGTGGGGAGGCCGGGCTATTCAAACCCGCCGTAAACAATCGTTGCCTCGGACATGATGATAAACACACCTTTGTGTTGTCTCTCGCCCCCTTCTCCTCATGTTTTAAACCCTCCGTTGCGCCTCAATGCTCCTGGACATTTTTTTTAGGGGGTGGGGGGGCCCTGCAGAATATGGCGTCCCGCCTTATAAAAATAAGGCTGCCATTTTTGTTTCTCTTTTGTCTGGAAATGTTTTAAGAAAACGATCTGAGAATGTGTGAGAGCCTCTCCGTCAGTCCCAAACCAGCTGCTCACACACACACATGATGTCCGAAGAGTCAAAGAAGGCAAAGTCACCTCACCCCCCACCCCCCAATCTTTTTTAATTAATTAATTAATTTATTAACAATCCTCTTTTTACTTTATTTCACCAATAATTCAAAAAGGAGCCGAGGAGATCCTGAAGCTGAACAGCTCCAGCTCAGTTTTTAAATGTTAAACGTCTGACAAATCTCTTTTATTCCTAAATAGTTTTTTTTTAATCACGTTTTGCAAACTATGAAACATCATCTTGAACTAAATAAAGCGGTGCAGTTTGAAAGAGTTTTACTCCAGTTGTTCTCCAGTGTCAGTGCTGGAATGCGGGCATGCACTCAACGTAAACAAAGCGATTCCATCTGCACACTTTAATCAACAAATCTCTGCGCATACGTTCAATACGATGCATCACCAAAGTTTGGATTTCTCCATCCCAAACAGACCTTCAGTTGACCTTCACACGTTTACTAATGCTCACGCTCGGTGTCGGTATCTTGTGATTCATTGTGGTCTACATGTATTCGGGCCTACTTCCTGTTCATATCTACCAATGTTTTAGCCGTGCTTTGCAGTCATTTTGACACCCGGAAACATTGAACGTTAATGACATTTACCTATCACAATGTTAAATACCAGCGAAACTACTTTTTACATGCGTTGTTAAAAGTCAATTAAAAAGCAGGTGTAAACGACAAAAAGACGACAGTTGAACGTCACCCTTGAATACAGGAAGAATCTGAATGTATTTGACCACGCGGTGCCTGATTTTACACACAAGTAACTGTAAAAAGGTCAGCAGACCTCGTTGACACCTGATATGTTTATTGCCACTGCACTATGTGGCTGTATCATGTATGTATGCATGTTATATCACATGCCCTATATGCCATGTACAGGTACTGGTCATAAAATTAGAATACGTATCATGAAAAAGTTGATTTATTTCAGTAATTCCATTCAAAAAGTGAAACTTGTATATTATATTAATTCATTACACACAGACAGATATATTTCAAATGCTTATTTTTTTAATGTTGATGATTATAACAGACAACTAATGAAAACCCCAAGTTCAGTATCTCAGAAAATTAGAATATTACTTAAGACCAAAAAAAAAAAAAAGGATTTTTAGAAATGTTGGCCAACTTTAAATGAAAAGTATGAGCAGACTCCCTCAGACTCTGGGACCTTGATTTCCAAAATGTACTTTCATTATAGAACAAAACTTTGGACCACTCAGCAACAAGCCCAGGCGAGACTTTTCTGACTCTGTCTCTTGTTCAAGAGTGGCTTGACACAAGGAATGTGACAGCTGAAACCCACGTCTTGCATACGTCTATGCGTGGTGGTTCTTGAAGCACTGACTTCAACTGTAGTCCACTCTTTGTGAATCTCCCCCACATTTTGGAATGGGTTTTGTTTCACACTCCTCTCCAGGGTGTGGTTATCCCTATTGCTTGTACACATTTTTTTCTACCACATCTTTTCCTTCCCTTTGCCTTTCTATTAATGTGCTTGGACACAGAGCTCTGTGAACAGCCAGCCTCTTTAGCAATGACCTTTTGTGTCTTGCCCTCCTTGTGCAAGGTGTCAATGGTCGTCTTTTGGACAACTGTCAAGTCAGCAGTCTTTCCCATGATTGTGTAGCCTAAAGAACTAGACTTGAGAGACAATTTAAAGGCCTTTGCAGGTGTTTTGAATTAATTAGCTGATTAGAGTGTGGCACCAGGTGTCTTCAGTATTGAACCTTTTCACAATATTCAAATTTTCTGAGATACTGAATTTGGGGTTTTCATTAGTTGTCAGTTATAAGTAGGGGTGTAACGGTACGCTAAAATCACATTTCGGTTTGGTTTCGGTTTATTTTCGGTACAAAAAATAAAAGACAAAATAGAGACTTACAAAATGTTTATTTTGAAAATATGCCAAAAATACGTTTGTATAAAAATAAATAAAAGTGACCCATTTGGATGATATTTTAAATAAACAGCACTCTTTATAATAACTAAATTATATTAACAATAATAAAAATCTTAATAAATACAATAACAGTCAGAACCAGAACAATAAGCAGCAACTGACTGTTTACAATCTAACTACTGTAATCAAGTTTTTGTCCAAAAAGACCAACTTGTCCACATTTTCTGCTAAAAGCACAGATCTAGTTGTAGTGAATATCTCCAGTGGTGGAGAAAATAATCTCAATAACAACAGTAGCAACAGTGTGGCTGTATTTGAGTCAGAGTCAGAGTCAGAGAGAATTTATTGTCATTTGCACCGCATGTAGTACATGTGTTGAAAACGAGATTATGTACACAGGGTCCCAGTTACATCCAACAACAAATGCAAGAGAAAAACAATAATAACATCTAGGATTAACTAAGAGAGACATCAGCTAGTAATACACTAAGCCCTAATGTAGTAGAAAAACATCATTATAAACAGCAGCACGAACATGAGCAGATGGTCACAGATGAACGCAGCAACAAGAAACAGATCAGTATCAGCATGATGTGACATTTTGCAGTGTTTATTCTTATTATTTATTTATTCATGAGTCTGACAGCCTCAGGGTAGAAGCTGTTCCTCAGTCTAGTGGTTCTACATTTGATGCTCCTCAACCTCCGTCCCGAGGGGAGTGGTGCAAAGAGTGAGTGTGCTGGGTGAGTGAGGTCTTTCATGATGCAGGTGGCTCTTTTTCTGCATCTGGAGGTGTAAATGTCTGTGATGGTGGGGAGACTGACTCCCACAGACTTCTGTGCAGCCTTCACCACTCTTTGTAGAGCTTTCCTCTCTGCAACTGTGCAGCCTCCATGCCACACGTTGATGCTGGAGCACAGGACGCTCTCCACTGCACACCTGTAGAACGAGGTGAGGACTGAGCTTCTCAGACCGGCTCGTCTCAGCCGTCTGAGGAAGTAGAGTCTCTGATGACCTTTCTTGATCAGGCTGGTGGTGTTATTGCTCCAGCTGAGGTTATCGTTCAAGTGTACACCCAGGTACTTGTAGCTGGAGACCACCTCCACCGCAGATCCACCTATATACAGTGGGGTGTGGGTGTGTTTGTTCCTTCTGAAGTCCACAATCATCTCCTTCGTCTTCTTCACATTCATGTGAAGAATTTCATTCACATTCATTTGCCCTCATTACTCACAACCTCTTCTTGGACCTGCTCCCCCAGGTGGGACAGGTCCCTGGAAAAGTTCAGAGTTCAGTCATCACAGGCTTCTTAGCTGCAGGTGGATTCCCCTGAAGAGGAATAAGACAGCAGCTACCTCTGTCCCAGACTGGAAATAAAACACAAAGGGGTAAAAAAAAAAAGTTAATAAGATTATGATTTTAAATAAAAAAGATTAATTAGATAATAATAATAAAATAACAATACCTCTTCTTGAACGGTTGAGGAGGTTGAATCTCTCACTCATCACAGTGTTTCCCCTACCATTATACAAGCGGGGTGCCCCACCCCGTCAACAGAACTGAGCACCCCGCCTACCAAAGCGAACTTGCCCCCCACTCCCACCCGGCACTGACATAGCATCAAGCTAGCAGCACGAAATACAGGCTCTCTAGCTAAAAAGTTAAAGACCGTGTAAAGTGAAATTAAATGTGTGTTTTTAGTTTGTCACATGGCATAAATATGTGTTATTAATCACCCATATAAATCTGACTGATTAAAAACATTGTTTTCCTTATAAAATTAAGTCTCAAAAATCATGAAAAAACATAATTTTCCCTTGGTCTGAAACTGTGGGGGCGTGTCAGCGCGTGGGCGTGGTTTCAGCGCAGTACTGCGGCCTGCAGCTGAGCTGTGTGTGGAGAGGCAGACAGCAGAGCCAGTAAACCTGCTCTGTTTTTATCTGAGTTCTGTCTGTAACAGCAGCTACTTTTTCCAAGAGTTACGCTGTTTTTGTAAATAGTTTTCTTGTGTGTTTTTAATCTGGAATGAATAAAAAAAAAAAAAAGTTGTACCATGCGGGAATTGAACCCATAAGGTTTGGGACGGAAGGCAAACGCTTTATCCATTGACCTATCCAGGCATTACAGATACTCGGTATAAAACCACGCGGTATAAAAACACGTTATGATTTGTACGGGTGCCCTGACCATTGCGACATCCAGGGAAGATGCACGAACGAGGCATAATTGATTAGCTAGCTAACAATGAACAAAATATCTATGCTATTGCTATCTGATGCTATCTGCGATTCGCGAGTGAACGGCTCCACCGAGGCGAATTTATACGGCTGGAGCTGCAGGGGGTGGGGCTATACTTAAGAAGACCGCGTGACGAAACGCGGTCACATTTAAAACACGCCTAAAAAATCCTGAAACAGAAATATCTTTATACACAGTTTGCTCTATAACTCCAAAATTAATTGAGCTACAATTTTGAGACTTTTTACTCATTTACAAGATTACAATTATGACATTTATAATGTTTATTGAAGAAAATATTGAAATTCACTTTACACGGTCTTTAAAGGTACCTCTTCCCTCATGCTGAAAGCCCCCCGCCCCTGCTCAAAAACTGTTGGTACAAGCTTTGCTCAGACATGTCTCCGTCCCTCCACATCAACAAAAATTATGGATGAGATGAGCACCCCGCCATGGCAAGTTAACTAGGGGAAACACTGCATCATCATCATGGCAGGGCTTTAATCTGGTCCAGGACTTGTTGACAATATCGGTTTTAGTTTTTTCATAAAGTGCTTAACTTTTTGACTGAAGTGTTGACGTGATGGATGTCGTAGCGACGCTCAGTAACTTTAAAGCCGGTGCATCAACAAAATTCAGACGCAGATCCAGAGCTTTAAAAACTCCTACAGTTTGTGTTATTGATCTGGACCGATCTGAATTACCTGATGAAGGATGTTTAAATGCAGTTGCTGTTAGCGGTCTTTGCAACAAGCTGCTTTTCTTCGTTCACGTTCGGATGACGTCGTTCACGTTCGGATGACGTCGTTTCAAACGCGTTAACGTTAGACGTGTTGCTGCTGCAGATCCAATCTCTGTGAAACAACGTCCACACACAGCTTTGGATTTGCGCTCGGCTTTTAACAAGAAAGCCATAATGTTCCCAAACAGGAGACCGCAACGATTTGCTAGGTTGCTAAATGCTGTTCGTGCAGATAATAGCACCGTGCTGAAACGCGCCCAGGAAATTTAGTTCCGCGGCACACATATTCTCCCGTTGATAACGTTTAATGAGTGAAAAAATAACCGAAACGGTACACAGGTGGACCGAACCGAACGTGCTGTACCGAAACGGTTCGGCACACCCACGTGTACCGTTCCATCCCTAGTTATAAGCATCAACATTAAAATAAATAAACATCTGAAATATATCAGTCTGTGTGTAATGAATGAATATACAGTAATACAAACCGGATTCCAAAAAAGTTGGGACACTAAACAAATTGTGAATAAAACTGAATACAGTACAATGATGTGGAGGTGCCAACATCTAATATTTTATTCAGAATAGAACACAGATCACAGATCAAAAGTTTAAATTGAGAGAATGTATCATTTTAAGGGAAAAATGTTGTTTCAAAATTTCATGGCGTCAACAAATCCCAAAAAAGTTGGGACAAGTCCATTTTTACCACTGTGTGGCATCCCCCCTTCTTCTTACAACACTCAACAGACGTCTGGGGACAGAGGAGACCAGTTTCTCAAGTTTAGAAATAGGAATGCTCTCCCATTCATGTCTAATACAGGCCTCTAACTGTTCAATCGTCTTGGGCCTTCTTTGTCGCACCTTCCTCTTTATGATGCGCCAAATGTTCTCTATAGGTGAAAGATCTGGACTGCAGGCTGGACATTTCAGTACCCGGATCCTTCTCCTACGTAGCCATGATGTTGTGATTGCTGCAGAATGTGGTCTGGCATTATCTTGTTGAAAAATGCAGGGTCTTCCCTGAAAGAGATGACGTCTAGATGGGAGCATATGTTGTTCTAGAACCTGAACATAGTTCTCTGCATTAATGGTGCCTTTCCAGACATGCAAGCTGCCCATGCCACAAGCGCTCATGCAACCCCATACCATCAGTGATGCAGGCTTCTGAACGGAGCGTTGATAACAACTTGGGCTATCCTTGTCCTCTCTGGTCCAGATGACATGGCGTCCCAGTGTTCCATAAAGAACTTCAAATCGTGACTCATCTGACCACAGAACAGTCTTCCATTTTGCCACACTCCATTTTAAATGACCCCTGGCCCAGTGCAAACGTCCGAGCTTGTGGAGCTTGCTTAGAAATTGCTTCCTCTTTGCACTGTAGTTTCAGCTGGCAACGGCGGATGGCACTGTGGATTGTGTTCACTGACAAAGCCTTGTGGAAGTATTCCTGAGCCCATTCTGTTATTTCCTTGACAGTTGCATTCCTGTTTGAGGTGCAGTGACGTTTAAGGGCCCGGAGATCACGAGCATCCAGTAGAGTTTTACGGCCTTGACCCTTACGCACAGCGATTGTTCCAGATTCTCTGAATCTTTTGATGATGTTATGCACGGTTGATGATGATAACTTAAAAGTCTTTGCTATTTTACGCTGGGTAACACCATTCTGGTATTGCTGCACTATCTTTCTGCGCAACAATGGTGGAATTGGTGATCCTCTTACCATCTTGGCTTCTGAGAGACACTGACACTCTGAGAAGCTCTTTTTATACCCAATCATGTTGTCAATTGACCTAATTAGTGTTAATTGGTCTTCCAGCTGTTCGTTATATGCTCAATTTCCTTTTTCCAGCCACTTATTGCTACTTGTCCCAACTTTTTTGGGATTTGTTGACACTGTGAAATTTTGAATCAACATATTTTTCCTTTAAAATGTTACATTTACTCAGATTAAACTTTTGATCTGTCACCTATGTTCTATTACAAATAAAATAATGACATTTGCTATTTCCACATCATTGCATTCAGTTTTATTCACAATTTGTTTAGTGTCCCAACTTTTTTGGAATCCGGTTTGTATAAAAGTTTTACTTTTTGAATGGAATTACCTGTACTGAAATAAATCAACTTTTCCACAAAATTCTAATTTTATGACCAGCACCTGTATGTGTCTACCTTACCACCATAATTCAGTTACCAGTAATCTCAGTGTCACTCACTACCTGTACAATAGCCTGTCACACAACCTGTTTAGTTTATGTTCGTTATGTGCAATATATATCATGTACATTTAAGCTAATATTACTTCCTGTGAAATACTTACAGTACTCCTACAAATTCATCCTACATGCACTATTTCTACCTTGTTGTTGTTTACTATGTTTCTTTTGTACCTTGTAAATATTATATTTCTTTTTCGTTTTTTGGTACTTTATTTTGTACCCTTATTTCATGCTTTTGTATTTTTTGTTTTGTTTTGTTTTGTTTGTGTGTTTTTAGCGAGTCGAATGGGTTCTTCTCATCCTGAACATTTCATTGCACTGTGACAAATAAACAACATTGTTGTTTACCTATTTTTTTAGGCACCTTTTGTAGGTAAACACATCCTAACTGGTAAATCTTAGTCTAGTTTTTGTTAATACTAAGAAATTCTCTTTTCCTTTTATAGACAAATTTGTTAGGGAAGTTTAGCTGAATTTAGTAATTTGAGGTCTGTAAATAGTTTTGCAAAACTTTAATAGTACATATCCATGTAAGGCTTCATTAACTTGAATCTAATGGAAATTACAGTAGTGTCGAGGCTTAAAAGAACACTTGCTGTGTGAGTTTGGTGTGGTTTTAGCTGACAGGATAAATCTGTGGTAAGTTGATAGCTCAGCTCATCAAATATAACCTGTTTATTTTAGGATGGCAGAGCCTCGATTTAACAACCCGTATTTCTGGCCTCCTCCTCCATCCATGCCAAGCCAGGTAAGTTCACAATCAACCTTTGATTTCTGTGGTGTTCACCTCTTTACGTGCCTTCTGTTTCCATGTGTGAATGTCTTTTCTGCCATTTTCTACCAGTTCATGAAAAATCCCAGGTTCAGACTATCACTTGTTCTTCTGGCAGATTAGATTAGCTTGTGTCTATCTTCTATCCTACAATGAGTTTTTTTTTTGGGGGGGCATGAACGACATTCACACACGGTCATCTGTTTTCTGTTGAGCATGACCGTTAACCATTTCAGCTGGATAACCTGGTCCTCATTAACAAGATTAAGGAGCAGCTGATGGCTGAGAAGATCCGACCGCTGCACCTGCCGCCTACCTCCACCTCCTCGCAGCAGTCGTTACTCGTGCCCGCCTCGTCCCCGGACGGTGGCGCTCAGCACGGCATGCAGAAGCCTCAGCCGCATCAGGTGCCGGGCCACCACACCACGCAGCAGCAGGGCTCCGGACAGCCGGACATCGCTCTGCACGCTCGCCCCGCCTCCAGCTCTGGACCAGGTACCACCTTCAATTTGTGCTTACGTGTCCAAAACTAACACCTGAAGCAATGTAGGAACATTTTAAACAACCCAGCCTCACAGAAGATAATGGACAAATGTATTCAAATTGACGTTAGCGAGCTAACTAAATTCTGCAGCTGATTGTGGAGCAAAAACTGGAATCGTTTACTGATTGAGACTAACGTCACTTAATAACTTCCAGATGGAAATCTGGACGACAAGTCAGCAGTGAAGGCCAAAGGACTGTGGGAAGACTGGCACATGAGACAGCTTAGTGAACAATCTGGTCGCGTCAACCATCGCTCAGGTAAGGCAGTCCCCTAGTCTGTTTGCAACAAGTGTTGTTGTTGTACTAAAAAGTACATGTGGGTTAGAGGGAGGTAAAGTGGAGGACTAGTAAAAGTTATCCTGCATGCAGCTCTGAAATGTGCTAAAGTTGTTCTGGGTCTCTTCCCTACAGGTCTGGCCCCTTCCTCTCGACCCGACAACCACAGCACCTCGGAGGCCCTGACCCCGACGACTCCGACCTCCAGCAGCCAGAACCGCCTGGGCGGTGCCCCCTCCTTTAACATCATCTCCGGGCTAGCCAGCGGTCCTGGAGTGGATCATATGAAGGTCGGAGGCCTGGCAGGACTTTTGGGCCCCCCACCGAAGGCGCCACGGGGACGAAAGAAGATAAAAGCCGAAAACACTTCGGGGCCTCTTCTAGTGGTGCCCTACCCCATCCTAGCTGACCAAGGCTGCGTCACTGTGGCGCCCAAAGAGGGCAAAACCTACAGGTTAGACACAGGAAGCTGGTGCTGTTGTTTTTAAAGTGCTTTGTGTGGACTTCTGTAAAGACATACAACTTAACTAAATGAAGGGGCTAAACAGGAAATCAAGAGTTTACATGATCGATCTGTGACCACAGCTGTCGGCTGGATGATGGAGACTTTAGCTGAGACAACAGAATCTGAGGTGGTGATGTAGAAAATGTGTTACACGTCTGTGTGAAGGGTCCGACGTCCACATTTCAACCCACGTTCTGCTTATTTATAGATTGTATTTGAGGAAATAGCTTCATATTTCAGTTGCAATATATATACAGTATTGTTCTGCTTGGCCTGTTTGCTGCATAATTTGCCATTTTCTGTCTAGTAACCACTAGGGCAGGGGTCTGCAACCAACGGCTCTGGAGCCACATTCGGCTCTTCGGTGCCTCTGCAGGGACTCTTTCAAGCTTCGACCAAACAAACATAAAACTAACTTTTTTAAGTTGTTATATCAACAACAAAAAATGGATTAACATTTGAACTACAGTATGTTAATCCTAGAACCAATATAATGAGTAAAACAGGGCTGCAACAACGAATCAATGAAATCGATAAAATTCGATGATTAAAAGCGTTGGCAACGAATTTCATCATCGATTCGTTTTGTTGCGCGATTATGCTTCTTTCACGGCACTGCGGAGCCATTTAGTTCACAGGCACAGCGTTGTCAAAGCTGGCTGACTGAATAAAGTAAGAAGAAAAAAAGCTCAGCAGCGAGAGTTGAACAGAGCGAGGGGGGGGAGGCGGAAGCAGAGCAGAGGCGGTGTTTTCAAAGGAAAGTACTGTAAGTCAATTTTACAAATGACCGACGCAGAGAAAACAGTTTGACCCAGGTCCTTCAAAGTGTGGGAGAACTTGACGCTTCACAAAGATTAAAAAAACTGTGCAACATGCAGCTTTGAAAAGTGACGACACGACACGGGAGAACCACGCTGATGAAACGTAAACATGACTGAGTCGTGAACTAACTTCACGGTGTGGATGAAGGAACAGCAGCAGGTAAGTCTCTACATTAAACTAAATTTGTTCTGTTTCAAAGTGAGAAAACGTAATGTCAGTGTCTCTGGTAGCTGAAGCTGCTTGTTTCT
>JBBPBX010097223.1:0-10921 GCA_038048925.1 Garcialebias charrua
AACCCCTCCACCACGGTAAGGTGGCAGCCCAGGGAGGGGAACATTTTGATAGTTTCATATAAATCAGGCCAGTGATTCGCAATTTTATTGATAATTTATTCCCAAAGTCAATGCCGAAGTTGTTATGATGAGCTCAACGCAAGTGTTGGATTACTCTCAGCTATTATCACTAAATCTTAGATTAAAATCTGACAAATTGACTAATAGTCATTTTTGTGTTAACCTACTGACTGACTCCCAAAGTTCATCAGAAGTCCAATAATTACTTCACTATAACTGGCTCATCATGACATATTTTGCTACATCAACAGCTATTGCCAAAATTTAATGCAAATTATTTTACACGATTTGTTGTCCTGTATTTGTTGGTGCTGTTCAGCTACTGCCACAACAGATTTCAGCATTATAGTTTTAAAACTGACTGAGTTTGAGTCATTTTGTGTAGCTGAGGTCAATTAGTTGTGGCTACCTATTAGAATCAGGTTCAAAAGTCAGAGTCAGGGCCGGATTTAGGAGGATGGGGGCCCCTGGGCTTGAGTCAATATGGGGGCCCATATATACCGTACTTTCCGCCCGAAAAGTCGTAGGACATGAAAATTAGTGTAAAAAAAAGTGTGACTTATAGGCCGGAAAATACAGTATTTTTATTTTATTTTTTGTTTGTTTTGGTTCAGATGTTGAGCAGAAAATGACTGAACAGTAAGTTTTCACATATTACAACTTTAATATGCCAGTTGTCACAAACAACAAACAACACTGAACTGGTTTCTAGAAAGACAAAACCACATGTTGGTTTGAAACTAGAATATGATGCTTGCAGTTTATTTTACAGATAACATCTTAAAAATACAGTATGAAGAACAAAATAAAGATTTCCATTTATTAACAAAACTTCTGCATTCATCTCATTTGAAGGAACTAGAACCACAAACATTGACCTACATTTACTCAAACGCAAACCATGCAACCCAAATAAGAAAATATTCAACCCTGAACATTTAGCAACTTTGAGCCTGTCTTATAATGCAGACATGCACAGCCCTAACCAGTAACACCAAGCCTTTTCAGTAGGGTTATCAGACATTTAAGCCTTACTTTGACATGACATTTGAAAAGATGCCCACTTTTCTGGATTTTTTTGCTGCAAATTCCTTAACAAGATCACTGAAGTCCAGCTTTCTCACTAGATCACTCTCAATAGACATGAGAGTCAAATGGTTCAGTCTTTCTTGTCCCATTGTGGATCTGAGTCTATTTTTAACAATTTTGAGCTTGGAGAATGATCGCTCACCACTTGCATTTGTGACAGGAAATGTCAGGTAAAGCCTGAATGCAATATCCACATTTGGGAAGATGTCCTGCAGTTTCTTTTCCCTAATGAATTGTAAAAGCGATGGAGCAGATGTGATCTCTTTATCACGAATAAAATCTTTAAACTGGACAGTTTCCTCCACAAAGTCCATCTCCAAGTCAGCTGAATATTTACTTTGGAGATGAGATGCTTTGTTTCTTAGCTCTTGAACAGTAACACCAGATAAATTGTTCAGGAAGCCAAAAGTGTTGTTGAGGTTATCATATGCAGCATACCTGCGATCGATTTCAGAAAGCAATCTGTCAACAACCACCAAAAAAACACTGGTGGAGAACTTTTGTTGAGCTGATAACTCAACCTCTGAGGTGGCACTCTCTCCAAAAAATGTTTTTGGAGTCTTTGATCTTTGAGTAGTAGCTCTGTAAGCCTGTGAAACTGTTGGAGACAACTTCTTTGCTTGAGACTCAAACCTATCAAACTGATCTCTCAGACCTCCAATGTACTCCCACAAGGACCCCACCAAATCCACAGCTCTACACAAGTCCAGTTCCACAGCCTGCAAAGCTGCACTTGCTTTTTCAAAGCGTTGCAAAATGCTGTGCCAAAATGTACACATAAAAGCTGTTTCAAGCTTGTCCATTTTTTTATCAAGTGATCTTGCTTCATTTCTTATTGCTGCATTTTGGTTTGTGTCATTTACAATATTCTGCAATGATTTTTGAATGTTTGCATAGTTAATATGCACTGCCTGTGTGGCATCTGCATGTGCAGCCCATCTAGTGTTTGAAAGGGACTTCAGTGTTTCAATGCGCTTGTTTGCATTAGGCTGCAGTCCATCTGTCACCACCTTCCACCTTGCTGTTGACTTAGAGCAAAAGTTAAATAAGTTTTGCACAAACTGGAAAAAATCAGCTGTCTCAAAACAGCAGTTCACACTATTAACTCCAACCAAATTCAGAGTATGTGCAGCACATGGAACCCATTCAACTAGGGGGTTGAGTTCTTTAATGCGTGCTTGTAGTCCTTTATATACTCCTGACATGTTGGCAGCATTATCATAGCATTGCCCCCTGCAGTTTGCAATGTCAATCCCCATCTCTTCCAAAACCTTGAGTACAGATGCACATAAAGCTTCCCCGGTATGACTTTCAATTGGTAGAAACTTCAGAAAGCGTTCCTGTGAATGTCCTTCAGGTGACACATATCTTAACACAAATGTTAACTGATCAACATGTGCAACATCTGGCGTGGAGTCAACAGAGATTGAGAAGTATTTTGCCATTTTTACTTCACTCACTATTTCTGATAGAACACGATCACCCATCAGCTGAATAAATTCCTCACATGTTTGGGAAGAAAGATATGAGGGTTTCCCTGCACCTGCATTTCCATATTTCTCTATGTGAGATTTCAGAAAAGGATCAAACTCACTGATTAACTCCAGTATTCCCAGATAATTCCCATTATCAGTTCGGCCAAATATGTCACTGTTTCCTCCAAGAGCCAGTCCTCTCTCTGCTAAAAACTTCACAACTCTTCTCAAAACTTCAGTCCAATATGCACACTCAGAT
Organism: Garcialebias charrua; assembly: GCA_038048925.1. Classification (NCBI taxonomy): domain Eukaryota; kingdom Metazoa; phylum Chordata; class Actinopteri; order Cyprinodontiformes; family Rivulidae; genus Garcialebias; species Garcialebias charrua. The sequence continues at coordinate 2,884 of JBBPBX010097223.1, forward strand.
TCAAATTGCCTCTGCAGCTGTGTGTCTATCCTCCCGCTGGCTGATGCAAGTGAAACAAACGTCAGCATTGCTTTTCTGTGATTTTCACTGTTTTCATGTTCCTTCATGCGTTTAGTTGCGTGCTTCCAGTCACAGAAACCAGTTTCAAAGCTTGACTGTGTAGTGGCATCGCTGAAAATGCGGCATGCAAAACAAAACGCGCTCCAGAGGATGGAGAGTAGAGCAGCCACGGTCTTTCGATGTACTCACCATTTGCCATCTTACGTTTAAAGTGAGATTTGGAGAAGAGACGTTTTTGATGCTTGTACACCCGTTCAGATGCTTGAAAACTAACGTTCATATTTTGGCAGCTCCCCGGTCCTCGCTCAGCCCAGTAAGCCCGCGCGGACTTGTCAATGTCCCCCCAAAGCGCAGGATCAGTACTGTACGGATCCACAGTTCCACCTGCTGAAGAAGTTCCTGCTTCCACCTGCTCTGACTCCTCAGATGCCAGTCCAGCCTGGACGGTCACGGTTGAAGGTTCTGGCGGGCTCGTGCAACCGGTGTTAGCAAAGCTAACAGTTTGATCAGCGGGGAGTAATGATGGTCCTGCTCCATCTCCGCTAACAGGTTTAAAAAAGCCTGTCAGTTTAGGCATTTTATTTATCGCCTCTTTGTCACGATGCACTTTTTCTATTCTCTTTTTTCTTTTCTGCGCTCCGCTGTCGTATTTCCTGTTGTCCGCCATTGTAAAAACAAATACAGTACGTATTGACCAGCGTCAATGACGCCCCCCCCCCCAATGCGTAAGATGCGTCAAAACTGGACCAATAATAAGCAATAATTTAAGATGGACGTTTGACAGAACAAATTAAAACATTTTTCAAAGGCACTGTCAAAATCACCTTAGTCATTGGTTAAATTCTGACACTATCCGTTTACCAAAAAAAATAAAAACTTAGGGGGCGGGGGCCCCCGAGACTGGGGCCCCCCAAAATTCCGGGGCCCTGGGCTGTAGCCCTTGTAAGCCCGTGCAAAAATCCGGGCTTGGTCAGAGTTGTAATGTATTCAGACTGCATCCATTTACTTTCTGAAAGTTTAATTTAAAAAACATCCATGGTGAGCTTGAGCTATAACAATATCTTCCGCCTTGCCTTTCAGCGGTGGGCAATAATACAAAACTACAGTACCAGGCGACCTTTTCCAAAGCATTAGTAATTCTTTTATGTTGGACTGGTTGTATGATTGTGTTGTCACTTTGAAGCAGTGAGTGTTTCTAATTGTTCAGAGGCCGTTGTGTAACTTTGGAACAGAGCACTGCTGAACTAAGAACAGGAAGCTGTAATCCAATTAAATGTTCAACTGTTTGCCATGGCCTACGTGCCGCCGCTCAAGCTGCGCTCCGCCCTCAACACGCACGTGCTTCCAGTCAGCCCTGGCCCCCGTTAGCTGCTTGTGCGCATGCGCGACCGTTTCCACGCCACCATCAACATCATCCAGGAGCGCTACGAGCTGGACTGTGGCACGCGACGCTTCATTCACACTAGGCTGTCATCTCCAGGAGGACAGCGAGGTGACCTCCGTCCCGCTGAGACCCAACAAGACCCGCGGTGAGTAAAGCTGGACTGACGGTAAAGTTGCTGCCCATTTATTCAGTTCTCGGCTTCACTAACTAGCAAAGCGGTAATTAGCCGTCGTGCCCCTCCGCGCGGCTCTCTTTGCTTCGGCTGCCGCTACAGTCCGAGATCCCTCCGCTCCGCTCCGGCACGGTGACGTGAACGTGGTTCGGTTCAGTGGCGCTATTTTTACTCCCGCGACACGTGAAGTCCGCGGTGTCTGAGCGGCCGGTTCGGTTGATCAACCAGGATGACCATGAACCATGTGAAGCCTGACGACGTGTGAACTGAAGAGCTCAGAAGTCCCAGTGTTTATAAACCAAGAACATCTGGATGGAGTGAAACCTCAGGACAAGTTGGGTTTTCAAACTGAGCTGGTTTCTACTTTTTTAAAGATGGTCACGAAACTTTCAGCAAACCTCTCTTATAAAATCATTTCCGTGGTTAGAGTCAAATATTAATTATATTAATTAATATTGATCTCTTTATATTTAAATAAAATAACAAAAAACTTTTATTAACCTCAAATATAGAGTTTAGCGAGACCAATTAATCTGAAATTAATTTACATCATTTCTAAGCCTACGAGCTCTTCTAAGCGTTGTTTAATGTTTAATTTGAACAATGTTATATTTTGTTAAATTAAAAAAGGTCACTTAACCAAAACAGACCAAATAGTTTTTTCTACAGATTGGCATCAGTCATGTAAAACATTTTTATAGTCAGCCTCCATTTATTACTGAGGTGACGCTGTTGCTGCAGCTCAACAGTTAGTTGTGAAATAAAAAAGCATGTTCAGACAAATTACTGGTTGTTTTGAGTGAAGGTAGTAGAAAACATGACTTTGGCTTGCTAACGGTCTTCACCGTTCAGTAAATTAAGAAGCTGTACGGTAGTTAGTGTAAAAGTAAAAAAAATTACACAACTAGAGGATGACAAATGTATTTCTGGTTCCTTCCGGTACATGATCAATGTGGGTTTTCATTCATTTTAATCTAATACCCAGGAAGTGATTTTTTTCTTTCTTTTTTTAAATGGGGACAGCCTGCGCCAGGGACAGAAATGACAAATTCAGTGGGTGGAACAAAGATTGCAGCCGAGTAAACCCTGATACTGTACTAACATAACTAAACTAAATTCATTCATTCATACTTTATTCACACAGGCACTTTTTTCTCTAGTTAAAAATGAAATACTTTTTTTTACAGTGTTCTCTGAATCTGTGTACTAATGTCCTCTGAATCTGTGTACTAATGTCCTCTGAATCTGTGTACTATTGTCCTCTGAATTTGTGTACTATTGTCCTCTGGATCTGTGTACTATTGTCCTCTGGATCTGTGTACTATTGTCCTCTGGATCTGTGTACTATTGTCCTCTGGATCTGTGTACTAATGTCCTCTGAATCTGTGTACTAATGTCCTCTGAATCTGTGTACTATTGTCCTCTGAATCTGTGTACTATTGTCCTCTGGATCTGTGTACTATTGTCCTCTGGATCTGTGTACTATTGTCCTCTGGATCTGTGTACTATTGTCCTCTGGATCTGTGTACTATTGTCCTCTGAATCTGTGTACTAATGTCCTCTGAATCTGTGTACTAATGTCCTCTGAATCTGTGTACTATTGTCCTCTGGATATGTGTACTAATGTCCTCTGGATATGTGTACTATTGTCCTCTGGATATGTGTACTATTGTCCTCTGGATCTGTGTACTATTGTCCTCTGGATCTGTGTACTATTGTCCTCTGGATCTGTGTACTATTGTCCTCTGGATCTGTGTACTATTGTCCTCTGGATCTGTGTACTAATGTCCTCTGGATCTGTGTACTAATGTCCTCTGGATCTGTGTACTATTGTCCTCTGAATCTGTGTACTATTGTCCTCTGGATATGTGTACTATTGTCCTCTGGATATGTGTACTAATGTCCTCTGAATCTGTGTACTATTGTCCTCTGGATATGTGTACTATTGTCCTCTGGATATGTGTACTAATGTCCTGTGTGTCTGCGTACTAATGTCCTGTGTGTCTGCGTACTAATGTCCTGTGTGTCTGCGTACTAATGTCCTGTGTGTCTGCGTACTAATGTCCTGTGTGTCTGCGTAGTGTCTGCGTACTAATGTCCCGTGTGTCTGCGTACTAATGTCCCGTGTGTCTGCGTACTAATGTCCTGTGTGTCTGCGTACTAATGTCCTGTGTGTCTGCGTACTAATGTCCTGTGTGTCTGCGTACTAATGTCCTGTGTGTCTGCGTACTAATGTCCTGTGGGTCTGCGTACTAATGTCCTGTGTGTCTGCGTACTAATGTCCTGTGGGTCTGCGTACTAATGTCCTGTGGGTCTGCGTACTAATGTCCTGTGGGTCTGCGTACTAATGTCCTGTGTGTCTGCGTACTAATGTCCTGTGGGTCTGCGTACTAATGTCCTGTGTGTCTGCGTACTAATGTCCTGTGTGTCTGCGTACTAATGTCCTGTGGGTCTGCGTACTAATGTCCTGTGTGTCTGCGTACTAATGTCCTGTGTGTCTGCGTACTAATGTCCTGTGTGTCTGCGTACTAATGTCCTGTGTGTCTGCGTACTAATGTCCTGTGTGTCTGCGTACTAATGTCCTGTGTGTCTGCGTACTAATGTCCTGTGTGTCTGCGTACTAATGTCCTGTGTGTCTGCGTACTAATGTCCTGTGTGTCTGCGTACTAATGTCCTGTGTGTCTGCGTACTAATGTCCTGTGTGTCTGCGTACTAATGTCCTGTGTGTCTGCGTACTAATGTCCTGTGTGTCTGCGTACTAATGTCCTGTGTGTCTGCGTACTAATGTCCTGTGTGTCTGCGTACTAATGTCCTGTGTGTCTGCGTACTAATGTCCTGTGTGTCTGCGTACTAATGTCCTGTGTGTCTGCGTACTAATGTCCTGTGTGTCTGCGTACTAATGTCCTGTGTGTCTGCGTACTAATGTCCTGTGTGTCTGCGTACTAATGTCCTGTGTGTCTGCGTACTAATGTCCTGTGTGTCTGCGTACTAATGTCCTGTGTGTCTGCGTACTAATGTCCTGTGGGTCTGCGTACTAATGTCCTGTGTGTCTGCGTACTAATGTCCTGTGGGTCTGCGTACTAATGTCCTGTGGGTCTGCGTACTAATGTCCTGTGTGTCTGCGTACTAATGTCCTGTGTGTCTGCGTACTAATGTCCTGTGTGTCTGCGTACTAATGTCCTGTGTGTCTGCGTACTAATGTCCTGTGTGTCTGCGTACTAATGTCCTGTGTGTCTGCGTACTAATGTCCTGTGTGTCTGCGTACTAATGTCCTGTGTGTCTGCGTACTAATGTCCTGTGTGTCTGCGTACTAATGTCCTGTGTGTCTGCGTACTAATGTCCTGTGTGTCTGCGTACTAATGTCCTGTGTGTCTGCGTACTAATGTCCTGTGTGTCTGCGTACTAATGTCCTGTGTGTCTGCGTACTAATGTCCTGTGGGTCTGCGTACTAATGTCCTGTGTGTCTGCGTACTAATGTCCTGTGTGTCTGCGTACTAATGTCCTGTGGGTCTGCGTACTAATGTCCTGTGTGTCTGCGTACTAATGTCCTGTGTGTCTGCGTACTAATGTCCTGTGGGTCTGCGTACTAATGTCCTGTGTGTCTGCGTACTAATGTCCTGTGTGTCTGCGTACTAATGTCCTGTGTGTCTGCGTACTAATGTCCTGTGTGTCTGCGTACTAATGTCCTGTGTGTCTGCGTACTAATGTCCTGTGTGTCTGCGTACTAATGTCCTGTGTGTCTGCGTACTAATGTCCTGTGTGTCTGCGTACTAATGTCCTGTGTGTCTGCGTACTAATGTCCTGTGTGTCTGCGTACTAATGTCCTGTGTGTCTGCGTACTAATGTCCTGTGTGTCTGCGTACTAATGTCCTGTGTGTCTGCGTACTAATGTCCTGTGTGTCTGCGTACTAATGTCCTGTGTGTCTGCGTACTAATGTCCTGTGTGTCTGCGTACTAATGTCCTGTGGGTCTGCGTACTAATGTCCTGTGTGTCTGCGTACTAATGTCCTGTGGGTCTGCGTACTAATGTCCTGTGGGTCTGCGTACTAATGTCCTGTGTGTCTGCGTACTAATGTCCTGTGTGTCTGCGTACTAATGTCCTGTGTGTCTGCGTACTAATGTCCTGTGTGTCTGCGTACTAATGTCCTGTGTGTCTGCGTACTAATGTCCTGTGTGTCTGCGTACTAATGTCCTGTGTGTCTGCGTACTAATGTCCTGTGGGTCTGCGTACTAATGTCCTGTGGGTCTGCGTACTAATGTCCTGTGGTCTGCGTACTAATGTCCTGTGGATCTGCGTACTAATGTCCTGTGGATCTGCGTACTAATGTCCTGTGGTCTGCGTACTAATGTCCTGTGTGTCTGCGTACTAATGTCCTGTGGGTCTACGTACTAATGTCCTGTGTGTCTGCGTACTAATGTCCTGTGGGTCTGCGTACTAATGTCCTGTGGGTCTGCTACATATATATATATACATATACATATATACATATACATACCGGTATACATATATATACATATACATATATATACATATACATATACACATATATGTGTTTATATACACATATATATATATACACATATATATATACACGTATATATATACACATATATATATATACACATATATATATACACACATATATATATATACACATATATATATACACATATATATACAGGTAGTCCCCGATTTACGAGCGAGATCCGTTACAACGAGGCGCTCGTAAACCGGAAATCTCGTAATTTGGAACGGCCGCCATTTCTCTCGTAAATCCGGAATTTCGCTCGTAAATTGGAACGGTTTTCGCTAGCGCGACTACAAACACTCTATTTTCATCCAAAAACTGCTTATGAGTGCATAAAAATGATCGGAAACGTGTGTCCATATGCTTAGCTAACTAACTGTGGTGAAAAAACACATGAAAACTCAGTATTTTTTGCGTTTTTTCCAAAAATTCGCCAGCTCGTAAGTCTGGAACCTCGTAGATCAGAGCGCTCGTAATTCGGGGACTACCTGTATTAGGGGTGTAACGGTACGCTAAAATCACATTTCGGTTCGGTTCAACTACAAGGAGAGCTCGGTTCGGTTTATTTTCGGGTTTTTTCGGTACAATTTTATATTATTTTTTTTACAAAATAAAGACTTACAAAATGTTTATTTTGAAAATGTGCCAAAAATATGTTTGTATTGTATTGTAGTAATAAATAAAAGTGACCCATTTGGATGATATTTTAAATAAACAGCACTCTACAATAAATAAACTATATGAACAATAATAAAAATCTTAATAAATGCAATAACAGTCAGAACCAGAACAATAAGCAGCAACAGACTGTTTACAATCTAACTAATCAAGTTTTTGTTCAGTAGCAGCAGTGTGGCTGTATTTGTCCTCATTACTGTACTCACAACTTCTTCTTGGTGGGACAGGTGGGACTGTGGGAACAGTTCAGAGTTCAGTTCAGTCATCACTTAGCTGCAGGTGGATTTACCTCTGTCACAGACTGGAAATAAAAAACAAAAGAGATTAAAAAAAACAAGTTAATAAGATTATGATTTAAAAAAAAGATTATTTAGATAATAATAAAACAATACCTCTTGAACAATTGAATCTCTCACTCTTCATCATCATGGCAGGGCTTTAATCTGGTCCAGGGCTTGTTGTTGACAACATCAGTTAGTTTTTTCATAAAGAGCTGAACTTTTTGAAGTGTTGACGTGATGAATGTCTCATAGCGACGCTCAGTAACTTTAAACCCTGCGCATATAACAACGTTCAGACAGATTCAGAGATTTAAAAACTCATACAGCTTGTGTTATTGCTCTGGACCGCTGTGATTACCTGATGAAGGAGTTTTAATGCAGCTGCTGTTCACGTTCGGATGAAGTAGTTTTAATACAGCTGCTGTTCACGTTCGGATGAAGTAGTTTTAATACAGCTGCTGTTCACGTTCGGATGAAGTAGTTTTAATACAGCTGCTGTTCACGTTCGGATGAAGTAGTTTTAATACAGCTCTTCGTTCACGTTCGGATGACAGTTTCCAGCGCGTTCACGTGACGTGTTGCTGCTGCGTCACTCAAGCAGCTGCTGCAGAGTCTTCATGAAACAAAGTCCACACAAGCTGCGCGTGCGCTCATCTTTTAACAAGAAGGAGACCGCACGAGATGCTAACGGCTAAATGCTGCGCGTGCCACGCGAAAATAGCTCCGTGCTGAAACGCGCCCAGGAAATTTTGTTCCGCGGTGCATATATTCCCCTGTTAAGAACGTTTAATGAGTGAAAAAATAACCGAAACGGTACGCAGGTGGACCGAACCGAACGTGGTGTACCGAAACGGTTCGGTAAACCCATTACAACCGTTACATGCCTAATATATATATATATATATATATATATATATATATATATATATATATA
>JBBPBX010097224.1:0-12894 GCA_038048925.1 Garcialebias charrua
AACGTAAATCATTTTGTTTAGGTTAAAGAAAGAACACATGATAAGACACACACCAACTCTGTCTGTTTTAACCTTAGGCTGAAATGATCAGAAAGTATAAGATACAATACTGAATCTAATATTCAATTAGATATTTCCTTTAGTACACTGTTTATTGTCAAACTGTTTTATTTCACTCATGGAGCAGATAAAAATAATGCAGCATATGTGTGTGTGTTGAAGCCATTGTATTGAACATGTGAAAATATCTTCACTCCAAAAGATTGCTTTTGCTATAAGCAGCAGTGACCCTGACATATAATTTTTGGATATTTTTGACTACTCCCAATTGAATGCAAATAAGACTGGAAGAAGTCAGTTCTGCTTTATATATGTATACATTTGTAAATAAATTTACTATAACGAAAAAGCTGGTGTGTTTGAGTATTCAATGCTTATGTGAATATATTCAGTAAACTATCAGTGAACAGCAAGTATGTAATGCAGAGCATCACCTTTTCTGGTTGTCCTCCATTTCAAATTAAAATACAAATATTTCTTAGTGAATGTGATCATATGGAAGACATGCTGCCAGTACACATCTACAATGAGGAATTTTTCAACCAAAAATTTGTAGTGGCATGGCAGTTTTAATTTTGACACAGAAGAATGATTTACAATCTTTACAAAGTTGCTATGACTTTTTAAACCTGAAATAAAAACAATGTACAACAAAACATAAGAGACAATTTATTTGAGACCATTTGATTTTAAATGTTGTATTCCAACAAAATTGTTTTCCTTTAGCATGTCAGCAAAAATTTGTAACAAGCCATTTACAAAACTTAACTATAAATTTATTTGAATTGAAAGTACAAGACTCCATGTGTGATCTTTTATAACAGCGGTACATTGATTTTACATTTAGGCCTACACTTTTTCTTACCATTTTGGATTTCCACATTCAGCTTGTGATTTGTTTTTTTGATTAAAAACAAGCTTCCTTCTATAATTTAGTGTGTGTGTATTTTATATGTATATACACACACACGACAATATTTATATGAAATACTCTGTTATCTACTTGTCATACATGTACATTGACAGCTCTGACAAGATGTCATAATACTGTACTTGTACCTCTGTTACATACTTCTGAAAGTGGGCATATTGCCTTCATTTATATAGCCTACATCAATGGTTAACACATAGTAACTCTGAATGTATACAAATAAAAATATAACTGCTATGGAAAATATCCTATAATTTCAATTTTTTACTTAAGTGTGGAAATGATGCTATGCGAAAGAAAAGTAAGTAGAGTAGGTCAACAGAGCAATAGCAAATGGGAAATTGTAAATGTATACAATGTTTAAACACATTCAGTTAAGTCAAAGTCAACTTTATTGTCAGAACTCCAATATGTACAGGACATACACAGGATTGAAATTGCATTTCTCTCAGTCCCTCAGTGCAACAGTAACCATTTCAACACTAAACACTAAACAATTAATAAACAAGCATAAAATGAAATAACAAAAGTCTAGTACTGTCCTGAGTTTTTTTGCATAGTAGTTTTTCATAGTAGTATAAAAGTATAAAAAGTTTCACCAACACCAAAACACCAACATTTAATAAACATAATCATAATATGAAATAGAGTGTAATACTGTCCCGAAGTATAAAGTATAAAAAGTATTTCTATAAAACAAATGAAGGTTCTGGCATTTGACATTTGTAAAGAGTGACATAGCAGCATGTGGGGTTAATGTACACAGTATATGTATGAGGTAGTTGATATTTGTATAGAGACAAAGTGGCATTACACAATAAGGCTAATAAAAAGAATATATACTGTATATCAGCAGTAGTGTAGATATAAAAAGTCTAGATGTAAACAGTAGTAATAAATGTAAACAGTAGTATTAAATGTCAACAGTGAATGTAAACAGTAGTATGACTATAGGCAGTAATGTAATACAACCATTAGTGCAAATATAAGAATTAGTGCAAACTGAATGAGCACATGACCGTGAGTTGAGTGATTGACCCGTATTGATGACACAGAGTCCAGTGTTAAAAACTTTGTGTTGTGTGGTAATGTGTGAACGTTTTTTTGTGATTAAGGCAGTACAAGTGGGAGGAAGGGCAGAGCAGGCAGAGTGTTAAGCATCCTGACTGCCTGATGAACAGAGCTGTCTCAGTCTGCTGGTTCGAGCCTGGACCGAACCAAAGACATTTCATAACTGACAGTCCAGGCAGTGGCCAGCTTTACCGTCAGAGTAGTAGCGGAGGTACCCCCCTCGTCTTCCATTTCCTGTGTAGCCCACACAGTCTTTGTACACTCTCTGGCAGGAAGAACATGTTATCACAGCAAAGGGTTTTCTGTGTTCTGCCCTGTAAGATGCTGAGAATTTACTCCAGTTGACCTCCCCTGTAAATGATAATTTTAATGTAGGTAAAATGTAATTTCATGTTTTAAGTGAAAACAAGTAAAAACATCATTACCATCCAGCCATGCAAAGTGGGCCTTCTTCCTGAAAACTGGATCAGACACAATAGATCGAAACCGCTTGCAGGTCAATGCCAAAGTGAGGTAAGCAACATCTCCCTCTGTTAGGACCACCTCTTGGAGCACAGCCTCAAGTACATGCGAAGGCATCTGAAAAACACCCCAATTGTGCATTGTAAGAACATCAAAGAATGAACAACTATATGTATAAGAATTCATCTTACCTGTAAAATTGGTGGCATTTGTTGCACCTGCAAAGTGAAGACCACAAAAAACAACACACACACACACACACACACACACACACACACACACACACACACACACACACACACACACCTGAAATTCACAAGTACAAGTGACAATTCTTAATTATGGATGGTGTGACCAACCTCAAGATCTGGCTGGGTTGTTCGTGCATAGGTGTGGTCATCAGCACAATGACTCTGGCAAAATACATATTTATACATAGTTTCTTAAAACCTCAAATAAAGACCAGTACCTAATTGATTCAATCCTTGATTGTTGGATCATGATTTTCTTTCAAACAAAAAACTTAGTGCAACTGTGCATGGCAAATACACTTACTAACAATTACATTTTTCAAAACTATATCTTACCTTACATTTTCTCCTGGCTTCAACCATTTCATCATTTCTCTTCCTCTTTCTCTCTCTTCGTAGCCGTTCCCCAGATCTTTCAAAATCACAAATGAAGTCTTTACAGAAATACTACCATTCATGTAATGCCACATAGAGAGGCCAATTATTGTCCTTACTTCACAGGGAAGTTTGTCAAGATAAGTATGCACCACCACCTCCGTATAGTCATCATATCCATCTGCAGATATTACAGGTCAAAGTTTTGTGACATAACATCAAACCATGAAGCACTCAATCCTGTGTGTGCCCTTACCTCAGTGAAATCAAAAGGTGCTCCCATCACAAAGTACAGTGCATACTGTTAAGAAAAATGTGATTACTTGTATACAACCCACAAAACAATACGGATATGCTGAGTGGAAGCAACTTACCATCACTACAAACATTCCACAGTTGTTGGACAGTCCTTGTTTCGGCAATCCCTGTGGAATTTAAATGAAAAACTGTTTATTACTATAACCAACAAGAAAATACACATAACTATCAATTCATGTACCTCAAGGACAAATGCTTATTTTCCCTAACATCCCTGCCCCTACAAACATCTCACCTTGACATCATTGGCAACAAATTCTGTCCATGGTCCAGAAGCCAGATGAAGACAGACCCCTCTGATGTGGAATAATGCAAAGTTTTCAATGTATTAATAGCCAATGTTAATAACTGAAAAAAAAAAAAATGAATAAATAACCGAACAATAAAAGAATGATGTGAGACAGAACATGATGGCTCAGCTTTAACCCATTCCATGTGAAAAGTAAGATGCATAACAAATTTTGATATTTTGGGCGAATAAGTGTTACCCACAAATAAATTTCACAGTTACTAATGAAGTAACTGAAGTATTTTGTTACACATAGCCTAAAGTAAGATTAATGCTGAACCTTATCCTCTGGCCAACAGACCCGGACATCTGAACTCGGAACACATGCCATTGTCCAACTCATTCTAATAAAACCTTAATGTTTCGATGTGGTTTTCATCTCTGAAGCCAGTTCCACAGATAGAGTCCAGGTAGAAAATCTCTCTTTGTGTAGGATTCAGAATCTGAAAAAACGTGTGACTGATGATGAAAAATACTACAGAGGAAGAAATACTGAAATGAAGTCTACCAACTAATGCATAAAAATAAAGCTTGATAATACAATAAAATTGTTACTAACACATAGCGTCCAATGTCCAGGACGCAATACAGGAATCAGAATCCAATTCAGATTTGATGCCTGCGACTGAAATTGACAAAAAAAAAATGAAAATATTATCGTAAAACTGACAGCCAAAGCAGATAGTGTATTGATAAAGATTGTTCACTGGGAGATGTAGTGTTGGATCCTTTGAAAGAGGTGGAAACCAGGTTTGGACTACATGACTGTTTCCTGCAAAAACTTGAACACCCTGGACAGACGGGAACAAAAAAAATAAAAAATTACACCTGTTCACAGTTCTCGTATGTCTTTTAATACTTTATGCTTACTTAACATCCATTAAGAAGGCTTACAAAAATTGCCGTCATCTCATGAGCACAGACTATACTCGTCTGCATCTATATGTTGTGTCTCCTAATTCATTCATTCATTCAACCTTTATTTATACAGGCTAGCCTCGTTGAGTCACGGGGACTCATTTACAAGTGGGACCTGTCTCACTCACACCAAACAACCATCCTCCAACATCTCCATTGTAGTTTTTAGGTGGGTTTGGTATTTCACTAACTTCAGAAATGTAACAAATAAAGTATTAGATATTTTTGTAAATTTTCATTTCAGATGACTTGAACATTTTCTATAACAGTATAAGCATCACTACAGATCTGAAAGCTAAATACTTACCAGGCATGCTGAAAACACCTTTCTTATGGAGGTCCATGACTACTACTGCTGGATGATAACCACATGTAACACATGCGTAAAGGTAGTCATGATCAGTCAGACCCTCAAATGATAGATATGCGTGCAGGACCCGCTCCTTGTTAGGAAAGCTCTCCCGTTCGGTGTATTCTATCATTTCAATGATACGGCTTACAGCAGTGTGAGTCTACAGAAATAAAAGGAGCAAAATTGCACAATCACAGTTAGACATACCAAACATGAAAAATTCTAAACTTTGCATTTGTTATAATTTTATAAACATGAACTTTAAATTTTACACAACAAATTAAAAACAAGAACTAACCTGCAGTGCATTTCTCAGTGAAAGGCACAAATGTACTGACAGTAGCATATGATCATCAAAATTGTGGATGCCATCTTGCCAGTCTTGATATCGATACACCATGTTACAGTTAGGACAGGTCTTCCTGTATGTTGATATGCCTAAAAGGGAATACAAATAAATAATAATCTAATAAACACCTAAAGTTGATACAATGCAAGTCACAATTATTAATTTTACTTGTAATCACACCATAACTTCCAAACCTGTAACTACACCAGATGAAGTCAATATCTTTGCTGTTGCAGATACCAGCTGTGGATCACTTAGAGTGGTGTGTTGTTCACATTCTGTGCATTCCGTCTCAGATGGAATGAGATGTGTGGGGAACCCATTGAGAGACTTGGCATCTCTGCTGCTGATGATAAGTGTTTCAGGAAGATCAGCGGGTATTTTCTTGTGTGACATCAAATACTTGATCATCCTCTCAGTTGCTGGATCAGTGATTGATGCACTTTCCTCATCACAGTTCAAAGGAGCAGCACCACACATAACATCCTCCTCTGGACTTTTTGCAGTTTTAAACATGTCTGGCATTTTCTCAAACAGATGCCATTTTGCTGTAGCCTTGTGTGTACAGGACTTCTTCCCATCTGTGCAGGGACAATGCCAGGTGTTTTTCTTGTTGTCATGGGTAACGATCACCCTACCAAGTCTACTAAAAAATGACGTTTTAGGTTCAAAAACAGAGACGTGAAATGTAGTTTCTGTTCCACAGACACTAAGAAGAACTGACAATGGTGTACTGTTTGCAATGGCTTCCTGTTGTTTCTTTAAAAGGTCTTCCTTTCGCTGCGTGCTGAACCACAAGTTCTCAACCAGTATATCAAGAGTAGATTCAGACAGATATTCTTCAAAGTCTGTGGCACGGGGGCAAAAATATAGTGACTGGATATGTTCACACTCAAAAGGCAGAATCCCACTCCGCTGGGCGAACTGAGCATCAACAGTACACTTGTCAAGCTCACATTCTGATCTGTGAAATTGTGACCAGGTATTTTTTATAACATGAATAGGGTTTGATGGACCGTAAAATGATTTCTCAACAGCAAAGACACCTTTTTTGGGATCCACACATTGACTCCTTAAATGATGATTCTGTGAAATCTGCACCAAATTATTCTGGTGCCTCCTTTTTAAATGAACTCGAAGATTTCTTTTTTTCAAGGGCAAGCTGCACATTTCACATGTAATAATGTCTTTTGACTTTAAGTGTGCCTTTGAAAATGGAACAGGTAGCGGTGCAGTTGTGGCCGCCTGGATGTTGGTTGAAGCTGGCTGAACAGGTAGCGGTGCTGTTGTGGCCGCCTGGATGTTGGTTGAAGCTGGCTGAACAGGTAGCGGTGCTGTTGTGGCCGCCTGGATGTTGGTTGAAGCTGGCTGAACAGGTAGCGGTGCTGTTGTGGCCGCCTGGATGTTGGTTGAAGCTGGCTGAACAGGTAGCGGTGCTGTTGTGGCCGCCTGGATGTTGGTTGAAGCTGGCTGAACAGGTAGCGGTGCTGTTGTGGCCGCCTGGATGTTGGTTGAAGCTGGCTGAACAGGTAGCGGTGCTGTTGTGGCCGCCTGGATGTTGGTTGAAGCTGGCTGAACAGGTAGCGGTGCTGTTGTGGCCGCCTGGATGTTGGTTGAAGCTGGCTGAACAGGTAGCGGTGCTGTTGTGGCCGCCTGGATGTTGGTTGAAGCTGGCTGAACAGGTAGCGGTGCTGTTGTGGCCGCCTGGATGTTGGTTGAAGCTGGCTGAACAGGTAGCGGTGCTGTTGTGGCCGCCTGGATGTTGGTTGAAGCTGGCTGAACAGGTAGCGGTGCTGTTGTGGCCGCCTGGATGTTGGTTGAAGCTGGCTGAACAGGTAGCGGTGCTGTTGTGGCCGCCTGGATGTTGGTTGAAGCTGGCTGAACAGGTAGCTGTGCTGTTGCACAGCTGGACAGGGATCTTAAAGTCATCGTGTGGTTTACTAAATGATTTACAAACCGCTCCCGTTTCTCATGTGTTGACAAACAGTATGGGCAATGAAAGTGAGATGGCCGTGACAAGGTAAACCACATCTGAAGATGTAGAATTCTGCAAACCAAATCAAATCAATAACGTTAACAATAGTAAATACATAATTTGTACACATATTTATGCCAGAAACAGTCAGAGGTGTCAAGTAACCAAGTACAAATACTTTGTTACTTTACTTGAGTAGAAATTTTGGGTATTTCTACTTAAGTGGAGTAATTATTTTACAGCCTACTTTTTACTTCTACTCCTTACATTTTAATTCAATTATGTGTACTTCCTACTTACTCCTTACTTTTTAAAAATGAAAAAAGTATTTTATTTCGATTTAACTTTGGTGGTTTAGAATTCACATTAGTTAGGACTGCATACAACTATTCAAATAAACACCATCAAAATTAGAAAATTGACAACTCTTTCACAAACATTAGTATTAATCAAATTGTGTTTTACAAACCTTTATGTTGAACCATAGCAGTATTAGCAATATCAAATTGTGATATTGCTCACCCTCACTCCAAACCTCTGGAGTGAGGGTGAAACGTTTCTGCTAAAAAGAAACTGTCCAGATGAACTGATTGAGAATGAGCGGAATATCAAATTGTGTTTTACAAACCTTTATGTTGAACCATAGCAGTATTAGCAATATGGTTCACCACCTTGTACGACTCCTTAGCACAGTAGTAGCAAAGAGGACATCTATAGGTGTCATCTTTGCTATAAGGTTTTAACATCTCCCCTTTTTGGATGTTACATACAGATACAGATACATGGATCTGCTGAAAGAAAACAAAGAATGAACTTTAAAAGTTATAAAATGGTATCTATTTTTAGGCACTATGATCGTGATTTCGCTATGCAGCACGCTACATATGCTAACATCAATCTTAGCTTAAAGGAATTACGATTTTTACTAGTTCAATAAATATATTTATTTGCTACATAACAAAAATGCTTATAAAAAGTATCATTACCGTCTGCTGGAGTAACCCCTCGCTGTTTGCTGCAGCGAGGTGTACTTGGTCTGCTGACTTTGCCAAGTTTCCATTGTGAATCATTCCGTTGAAATATTTTCATTCACGTGTCCCTTCTTCAACCTTCTACTGTACTTGGAAACACACCGCTGACCCGCTTCTTTAAGGAATTTGTAAGTGATCATTGAAAAAGCGCCCCCTTTATTTCCGGAGTGCAATGGCACTACTTCCATATATGGTATGGCTCGTCCGTCGGGCACGATCCCGCCCCTTACTGCATGCTGCAGCGAGGGGTTACTCCCACGCTTCTCGTAAGTCCGGAATTTTGCTCGTAAATTGGAACGGTTTTGCTAGCGCGACTACGAACACTCGTTTTTCATCGAAAAACTGCTTATGAGTGCATAAAAATGATCGGAAACGTGTGTCCACATGTTTAGCTAACGAACTGTGGTGAAAAAACACAGGAAAACTCAGTATTTTTTGCGTTTTTTCCAATAATTCGCCAGCTCGTAAGTCCGGAACCTCGTAGATCAGAGCGCTCGTAAATCGGGGACTACCTTGGGTTGTTAACCCAGCAGTATTTAGAGTGCAGATATTACAAATGTGCCAGATCATCTTAACTGGACTCACTGCTTGTTTTGATAACCTTACTCACCATTTCCAATTTCATATTGTGGCAAAATTATCTAGTGCTTTCTTTTTCATGTTTATCATAATATATTGTCTCTGGTTTTCCTATGAAATAGCAAATTACATCATTTAAAGCCATTGTCTTGCCAATGTTTAATGTTCTGCCTTACTTTACTTTTAACAGCAGCTACTTTTTGTTTCCTTACATTACCAAAAGATCTCTTTACTTGAGACATTTTTTTAGACATTTTATAAATCCTTGCATACTATAATGGAACACCCTGGTCTCTGAAACTGTCGGTGAAAACACCTGAATTCACCTTTTCACTGAAGCTCTCAAGTGAATCTCCTTTTCTCTGAAAACCTACAGTGAAGGACAAAATCACTGTTTTATTCCAGTTTAGTTTGAATCAGAACACAAATAAGTCACAAGAGGCTCTCTTTAATTGTTACTTTGTTTAATTCAGAATTGATCAACAGAATAACTTTTGTCATTTTATGATAATCTGTTATTAACATGAGTTGTTACTCTTAATATGCTGGTTTATTCTTCAGTACGATGGTGCTTAAAACTATGGCACAGTTCAGGGTATGTGTTAAGTGAAACTTCTCAGCTTTGTGTATGAGTTAGACATAATAATCACTTTACTGGCGACTCCGTCTGTCTGTTTATCTATGCAGTTTTCCTGCCTGTCCTTCAGACTTCAACTCGCTGACCTGCAAAGTCACTCCGTTATTTTTGGTGAACAGCCAATCAGTGGGGTGGATGTGAAGGAGTTAAGCCCTCTACATAAAACCCTAACTTCATGTCTTGTTTCAGTTTATGAGGGAACTCAAACTATGTTCTTCTCCTGAAAGCTGGTTGAACGCCAGTCAAAACGCCAATGACTTTGTTCTATCAGTAAGGTTTTTACAGCAAGCTCGCTGTGAAATCCGACCTCGAGCTGAAACGCTCCATTTGAAGGAATTTCCTTCAAATGATCTCTTATCTTGAAAAACCACACCGGAGCTGAAGCCGTTACCCCGGAGAAGTGGAAGCCGACTTGTAGCGAGCCACTGAAAGTTGGACGCTGGTCGCTAGAGGTGGGCGATATGGCTCAAAAATTATATTGTGATATTTCAGAGCATTATCACGATAACGATAAATTTCGTGATATAACCAAAAAAAAAAAAAATCAAATTTTTTTATTTGACAAAATTAACTTAACATGTTGCTTTGCAGTATTATGTATAAAAAATAAAATAAAAAAAACAAGGGGTAATTTTACTGAAATTACTTTATTTAGTAAAGTATTCAGTCTCAAAGTATAAAAATAAAAATGATCTGTTATTTAGATTGAAAAAGTCTGTTATCTATTCATGCAGGAATTATTCATTTTTTTAACTGATCTGTCTCTGCACAACCTGATGCATGCTCATGGTCAACCAGACTTAGCTTTTTTAGACGATCTGTCTCTAATTACCTGACTCTTGGTCCGTGGAGCCGCACGTTTGTAAAGACGGTTTAGAGCGGGGGAGACACACAGCACCGACTGCTCAGAGCGGGGTAGGGGGAGGAGGCATTTGAGCTCTCTCTACCTGCAGTTTAAGCAGGGGGAAGAGAAGCTGAGACGCGTTGTTTGTTTTTAGCATTTTAGCTAGCTAGTATTGCACGCAGACTGGTGGAGGGGGGGGGTGCGCAGCTCGGTTTGGTTGTTTGAAGCGCTCGGTTGTTAAGGGGGCGGGGCGCCCTGACATATTACGTCATGAAATTAGCATATCATGATATCACTTTTTTGCCTGGGCAAGCTTTTTATACCGGTAAAACCGGTACCGATATGATATGGCCCAGCCCTACTGGTCACCATTAAACCGTAGCAGAATGGTTAATAAGGCTGGGACTAGTTTGCCGGGCTGAGGCCAAAAATCTTTGCACAGGTAAAACGTTGATGGCCATTCGACCAAAGTCGAGCGGAAGCTACTGAGGAACTGCCATGGTTTCTGGTTACACATATCAAGATATTTTCTCTTCACTCCCTCTTATCTTTCATTCCATTCTTCATCCTAAACTTATTTTTTCTAAGCCAGTAAACTCGTAAGTTAATGTGCCTGCAGAAAAGTTAATATAAGACCCTTAAAGCTCCCCTGACATCATCTTTGAATTTTCCATAAAATGGCACAACATATATATATATTTTAACAATGAACTATGATCGTTTTTGCTAAAAAAAACTTCAGCTGCATATCTGGACAGCTCACCTTCAGCTGCAACTCTGGGCAGCTCACTTTCAGCTGCAACTCTGAGCAGCTCACCTTCAGCTGCAACTCTGGGCAGCTCACCTTCAGCTGCAACTCTGGGCAGCTCACTTTCAGCTGCAACTCTGAGCAGCTCACCTTCAGCTGCAACTCTGAGCAGCTCACCTTCAGCTGCAAATCTGGACAGCTCACCTTCAGCTGCAACTCTGGGCAGCTCACCTTCAGCTGCAACTCTGGGCAGCTCACCAACTTGGTTATTTACGTGCTGAAATAAGCTGATTTGTAATCATTTATTAACAAAAATTAAACTGAGACACAGTCTTACAAAAAAGGCAGCCAACAAATATTTTTAGGAGTTTCTGTAGTTTAATTTTAATGATGTTGGTGGTATTTACATTCTGAAATAAGCTGATTTGTAATCATTTATTAACAAAAATTAAACTGAGACACAGTCTTACAAAAAAGGCAGCCAAAAAATATTTTTAGGAGTTTCTGTACCAGATAGTTTAATTTTAATGATGTTGGTGGTTTTTACATTTTGAAATAAGCTGATTTGTAATCATTTATTAACAAAAATTAAACTGAGACACAGTCTTAAAAAAAGTCAGCTAACAAATATATATTTTAGGTCTTTATCCTGCTCAAATTAAAATACCGTACCAATTCATGCAGGCTTGCTCTCTGCATTTCCGGTGCTGCGCGTGCTCGTTTTGTTTTCATCAGATGTACCGGTAGCTAGCTAAACAAATTTGTAAATCCAGCTCATTTCACAATTACGTTTATTTATTAAGGAAAAGTTCAGCTCAGACACATATTTGCTATAATTTTTATCGAACAAATAATTGTTTTAAAGTGGTAATCTTCTTAAAGCCTTGCTGTGCGCTCCTTGCAGCAGAGCTAAACACTCGGTCCACATTTCCGGGTTGACTCAGCGGTGATGCGGCACGTCAGTGGTGGATGGCGCGTTACGTCGGCGGTGACGTAGGTGCGACCTATACACCGGTGACCTATTTCTGGATTTTTTTTTTACAATTTATTGATAATAATTGGACAATGCGACTAACATGGTGTAGCGACCTATACACAGGTGCGATCTATACAACGGAAAATACGGTACTTCAGTTTTTTGTTTGTTTGTTTTTAGCACATCTTATTTTCAGTTGTTTTGGTGTTTTTGGTATTTGCAGAATGTTTTTTTTTTTTTTTTGATTGTGTGTTTCTTCATCTATTTTCTGTGATTGAAGATTTTTTTCTGTTTCATTAGTTTTTTTGTTTAGGAGTTAGGATTATTCATGTGTTTGCAGCACGTTTTAACTGTTTGCTGTGCATTTAGCTGTGTGTAGCTTGTTTGCACCTGTCTTCCACCGTTGAGACGGGACTCCTCAGTGACTAACCATGAAAGATGTACCTCTTTTGGTGTAAGTTAACTAGATTTTTACAAGCTCTCATATTAAAAATCAAAGCACCACCTAGTGTAATATTATAGTGGTTTATTTAAAAAGGTAATGGTGATATGAAAGCTACATGACGAGTAATCAATGATGTTTTAAAGAATCATAGGTCAAAGACTGGTATTTCACAACATTTTGTAAAGGATAATGTTGAAATTCATGATGACAATGAAATTGCAAACGGATTTAATCAATACTTGATCAAAACTGGACTAATGCAAAAATATAAATGAAATACTGT
>JBBPBX010097225.1:0-12894 GCA_038048925.1 Garcialebias charrua
AAATAGCACCCTCTCACAGTGGATCAACCAGTTTGCTGATGACAGCCTAAAACCAGCTGCTCACATGATCAAGGAGGACCATCAGCCTAACGATGGATTGTTAGCACCCTGATGGTTGTTTGCTATTCACAGAGGGCTGAGTGATACTAGCAATAACAGCATTGTAAGAGGGGGACAGTTGAACCCGGAGGCCTCCACCCCTGTTTAATGATGGACGGTTTCTTTTCACAAAGATGGCCTCCTTTACTCCTCTCTCAAACCATCGTTCCTCTCTATCAAGGATGTGAACATCTTCATCCCTGAAAGAGTGACCGCTGGCCTGGAGATGAGTGTAGACCACAGAGTCCTGACCTGATGATGTTGATCTTCTGTGCTGGGCCATCCTTTTGGCCAGTGGCTGTTTGGTTCCCCCGATATAAGACTGATCACAGCCCTCCTGACACTGAACATCACTCTTTCAGGGATGAAGATGTTCACATCCTTGATAGAGAGGAACAATGGTTTGAGAGAGGCATAAAGGAGGCCATCTTTGTGAAAAGAAACCGTCCATCATTAAACAGAGGTGGAGGCCTCCGTGTTCAGCTGTCTCCCTCTTACAATGCTGTTATTGCTAGTATCACTCAGCTCTCTGTGAATAGCAAACAACCATCAGGGTGCTAACAATCCATCGTTAGGCTGATGGTCCTCCTTGATCATGTGAGCAGCTGGTTTCAGGCTGTTATCAGCCAACTGGTCGATCCACTGTGAGAGGGTGTGTTAGGGTCCTGACTCAGGGACCGTGGAAAGAACACAAGGATGGAGGGCAAGAACAAGCCAAACAAAAAACCGACAGGATGAGGAAGACTAAACACAAGGAGAAAAAAAAACATCAAGAGGTCAGGGAGTGGTCGGGAGGCCGTCCAGCACGACAAGCCAAGACAGGCGGTTGACCAGGAGGCCAACCATCGCCAAGAGCCAGGTCAGGCGGCCGACCGGGAGGCCGTCCATTGCCAGGAGCCAGGTCAGGCGGTCGACCGGGAGGCCGTCCATCACACGGAGCCAGTCCAGGCAGACGTCCGAGAGGCCGTCCAGCACGAGGAGCCTTGGAGACCACAGCAGAAGACACCAAGACCAGGGAAGCTGGGGTCGACAACACTAAGACCAAGGGAGCAGCCAACGGAGAAGACAAGACCCCAGGAGCCGCAGAAGATGAGAAGTCTACATCGGCAGAGTCTCCTACGGTCGGAAAGAAGACATCCGGACAGCAGATGGCGTGGGAAGGACCCTCCAGGGCCCACCCGGAACAGAAGATGGGAGGGACTCCCGCCAGAGAGCCTTCGGCACAGGAAACTTGAAGGGACCCCGCCTGGGGCCCCTCGGCATAGGATACATGGACAAAGCCCATGAGGGACGCCAAAGACGAGGCTGGTACCAAGGAAGCCCGGGGGACTGCAGATGATGACACAAGGTATCGAGGAGGTACCACAGCAGACGACACAGATGAGAACTCAGAAGCCGCAGACGTCGAAGGCGAGACCTCAGGAGCCGCAGGCGTTGAAGAGAAGTCGGTCTCAGCCGCGGGCGTCGAAGAGGAGTCGGTCTCAGCCGCGGGCGTCGAAGAGGAGTCAGTCTCAGCTGCGGGCGTCGAAGAGGAGTCGGTCTCAGCCGCGGGCGTCGAAGAGGAGTCAGTCACTGCCGCGGGCGTCGAAGAGGAGTCGGTCACTGCCGCGGGCGTCGAAGAGGAGTCGGTCACTGCCGCGGGCGTCGAGGAGTCGGGCGTCGAGGAGTCGGGCGTCAAAGAGTCGGGCGTCGAGGAGTCGGGCGTCAAGGAGTCGGGCGTCACTGCTGCGGGCGTCACTGCTGTGGGCGTAGAAAGGGTTTGAGTCCCATTTCATCCTCTCCTTCTGCGGCGGCGAGAAGCCTGAGCTGCAGACACCGAGAGTCCTGGAGATGCGGGTTCTGGAAGGCCCATTGCTGCAGGTTCTGGAAAGACCACTGCTGCAGGTTCTGGAAGGACCACTGCTGCAGGTTCTGGACCTCCTGCTGCAGGTTCTTGACCTCCTGCTGCAGGTTCTGGACCTCCTGCTGCAGGTTCTGGACCTCCTGCTGCAGGTTCTGGACCTCCTGCTGCAGGTTCTGGACCTCCTGCTGCAGGTTCTGGACCTCCTGCTGCAGGTTCTGGACCTCCTGCTGCAGGTTCTGGACCTCCTGCTGCAGGTTCTGGACCTCCTGCTGCAGGTTCTGGACCTCCTGCTGCAGGTTCTGGACCTCCTGCTGCAGGTTCTGGACCTCCTGCTGCAGGTTCTGGACCTCCTGCTGCAGGTTCTGGACCTCCTGCAGCGGGTGCTGGACTACCTGCAGACACTGGGGACCCAAGGGACACAGGAAACACAGGAGATACTGCAGTTTCTGCAATAGATGAGTCTCTAACTGCAAGAGGCTGGAGGCTTGTGGCCACGGGATGATGGTGGATCCAGACCGAACGCGTTTTCAACTGCAGGAGCGTCCGGTTTACATGCAAAGTCAATGGGGGACGCGCCTCCAGCCGCGTCTTGGCGTCGGGCGCAGGGCTGGACTGGGACAAAAAATCGGCCCGGGCATTTTGAGCAGAGTGGCCCACAGTGATGGCATAGTTACATTGAAAAAGTAACTTAGTTAAGTTACTGATTAGTCCTTGGGAAAAGTAACTTAGTTAAGTTACTGATTACTTGATTTGGAAAGTAACTAAGTTAGATTACTAAGTTACTTTATTAGTTACTTTCAGCAGCTGCTAACAAGAACCCTCTGTCACAATACATAAAAAATTTAAATGTTTTAATAAAATAATTACCAATTAAAAATATTCAAAAAACATAATGGTCTTTCTTGACTTTATAAAACATAAATACTTTTGATAAAAAATAAGGTATTTCTTGATTTCAATATCATAAATGAAGGTTGAATGAATAAAGAAATACTTGCTTTATATAAAAAAAATAGTGTCTTTACTTCACTAAACAAATAATATGTTTACAAAAAAGACTTATAAAATGATTATTTTGAAAATGTTTCAAGTGAACAATACGTTTGTATAGGCCAACTCTTTCAGGGATGAAGATGTTCACATCCTTGATAGAGAGGAACGATGGTTTGAGAGAGGAGTAAAGGAGGCCATCTTTGTGAAAAGAAACTGTCCATCATTAAACAGAGGTGGAGGCCTCTGGGTTCAACTGTCCCCCTCTTACAATGCTGTTGTTGCTAGTATCACTCAGCCCTCTGTGAATAGCAAACAACCATCAGGGTGCTAATGATCCATTGTTAGGCTGATGGTCCTCCTTGCTCATGTGAGCAGCTGGTTTCAGCTGTCATCAACAAACTGGTTGATCCACTGTGAGTCAAGTCAAGTCTATTTTATTTATATAGCACAGTTAAAACAGATAAACTGTTATCAAGGTGCTTCACACACACAACACAAAAGAGGTTTAAAAATGTACAGAACAGTATCACACACCAATGGTAAAAATTATGATATTAACAGCGGTAAAAGTATAATAAAAATGTATAAGAGCAATATTAAAATGAAAACACAGTAAAAAAAAATATATACACTACGTCAGCTCACACAGTTTGAAATAATAGAGAAAAGATGATTTTTTTAGCAGGGATTTGAACATGTGAAGGGAGGAGGCCTGTCTAATGTTGGGGGGCAGGTTGTTACAGAGTTTCCACAGTGAGAGGGTGATATTTATAAGACTGAGCTGAATACAGCACCTCAGACTGAGGAAGTCTTTCTGATGAAAGATGAAACGTTTCTACAATTGTTTTGTTTTGTTTTTTGAATGTCCAGAGGCCCAGACATAGTTTTTTTTTAGATTTTTACCTGGATTATTGAGCATGCATCAGGGTCATCAGCACAGACTCCTTAGCTCCTTAGCTGCATGTGGATTTCCTTGAAGAGGAAGAGAACAGCTGCTAACTTCTGGAAATAACACACAAAGAGGTAAAAAAAAGTTAATAAGATTATAATTTTAAATTAAAAAGGTAATAGTACAGTAATAGTAAAAGAACAATACCTCTTTTTGAGCAGTTGAGGTGGTTGAATCTCTCATCTCTCATCATCAGGGCTCCAGGACATGCTGACACTATCAGTCTGAGTTTTTTCATAAAGTGCTGAAGTGTTGACGTGATAGACGACGTCTTAGCAGCGTTCAGTAAAGCCTGCACCAACAACATTTCAGACATGATTCAGAGATCATTAAAAACTCCTATTTGTGTTATTGATCTGGAATTATTTGAATTACCTGATAAAAGTTGCAGCTGCTGATCGGTGTTTACAAGCTGTTTTCTTCGTTCACGTTCGGATGATGTGGTTAGTCCGTTCAAGTGACGTGTGTTGCTGCTGCAGATCCTGTCTTGTGAAACCGCGTCCATGCACAGCTTTTGAATTTGCGCTGGTCTTTTAACAACAGGAGACCGCAACAACTTGCTAATAATGCTAAGTGCTAACGCGTGCTGCCTGCAAGATGCCGCGCTGAAACTAGGTCGCATAGAGCAGACGTCACGTCACTCCTTGATGAGTCCTGTCTCACTCGTCCTCCTCTCAGGCTGCAGGTAGGAGTAGGAGGAACTTTCAGCTCCGTGTGAGCACCTCACAGTCCAGTTTCTGTCAGGCACGCTGGTGTCAGGTTTCACAACCGCAATAGCTTGATGCGAGTAAAGGGAAGGGGCTGGACGGAAGAGTGCTGAGAGATTTCATTGGATTAGCTCGATGTCGTTCAAGAAAATCAACCAATCGGCCGTCGCGATTGACAAAAAAATAGCTATAATTTATTTTTTTGGTTCATGAGTGACAGCGGCCCATAAATCGCATAAATCACCGACGGTCCACCGGGGATTTGCCCGGTACGCCCGAATGGCCAGTCCAGCCCTGGTCGGGCGTCATGCCACGTGCGTGTTGAGCGTGCTGGAAAGCGTTTTTCGTGCATGTGAACCCGCGTCAGCCTCCAAAGCA
Source organism: Garcialebias charrua (assembly GCA_038048925.1). Taxonomy (NCBI): domain Eukaryota; kingdom Metazoa; phylum Chordata; class Actinopteri; order Cyprinodontiformes; family Rivulidae; genus Garcialebias; species Garcialebias charrua. The sequence continues at coordinate 4,970 of JBBPBX010097225.1, forward strand.
CGCCTCCAACATGCTGAAGATTTTGCCATTCAAACTTTCAAACGCCGCTCAACTCTACCTGATTGGTTGGGGTGTCAACCAATAAGGGAGAGTCGGGGGAGAAGAGTGGGGGTCAGGGGGAGAGTCTCTATGTGACGCGGAAACCAGTGACGCGGAAACCATTGCGCATGTGACGTATTGTTTGTGGAACACAGAAAAAACCCGCGGAGTCATGGACTATGGAAGAGAAACTCATTGTAGCTGTGTGTTCGCGACAATTCCTTCACAACCAGTCAAGTCTGCACAACAGAGACAGAAATAAAAAGCTCCTCGCCTTGCGGAGTGCATTGATGACTCGGTACACCGGTAAGCTCCTCCCACACACCCCGCAGCAGCAGTTTTCGCAGCAGTTTCGCTTCTGGCTTTTTGGTCTGGACACAAAGTGCGTCCACTTGCGTGCGTGAGGAGCTTTTTGGAGGTTGAAAATCGGTTCGGTAATCCACCATGAGAGTTTGGTGCAGCAGGCTTTAGAGCCCTTATCTCACTCAAAAGCCCTTTATAAAAAGGAAGCTGGGCCAGACCAGGTTGAGAAAACACAAGGCTTTCTGCAGAGGAAAGCAAAAGGTTAATACAGTCTGGATTGTCCATGGCAGAGGTCAGCAAACGTAATAAGGTTTGATTTATTGAAGCAAAGTCACTGGTCTGGAGCTGGGACGAGTGGGACCCAGTCTCGCCGAACTGAGCAGGAACAGCTGTACATGTCGGAGGTGTGGGGTCGAGCTTCGTCCTCACCGGAATCCTGGGAGGTGAGGCAACGGGGACCGCGCCCACAGTGACATTGGAGCTGGGCACAGGGGACTCAGTCTCACCGGACCGAGCGGGAACCACTGGACGGACCGGAGGTGTGGTGGACCCTCTCCGGGTCTTGTTTTTGCCTCTCTTACGACGACGTTGTGAGTGGACCACGGGGGCAAGCCAGAGTTCGTCCTCTGACTCTGCGTCCTCACCCGACGTCCACCCAGAGTAAGTCGGCACGGGAGCTGAGGAAAAACTGGACCTGGACGTTGTGTGGCTACCTTTAGTCCTTCTACATCGTCTCTCCTCCTGCAGCAGGAGAGGTGAAGGCAGAACCTCCACCGCCTGGCTGTGCTCCAGCAGTTCCAGGATGGGTCTGGTACAATAGGTACCACATCTGACCGTGGATCTCCTCATCTTGGAACGGACCTCAAAAAACAGGCAAGCAAAAAACAAAAACAAAAAACTCGGGAGAACCTGTCTGCTGGGCTCAGAAACTGGTCGGTTCATACTGTTAAGGTCCTGACTCAGGGACCGTGGAAAGAACCCATTTGCAGACAGGACTCAGGAAGCAAAGTACAAAAATAAATACTTTAATAATAAAAACAAAAAGGCTGACAATGGCAGCATAAACTTACATGACTCAAGGAACAGGAACAGGACTAGGAGGAACCCAAAACGATGACGAACCGACAAAGACAGAACTCACAGAGGAACTTAAATACACACAGGCAGGGCTTGGGACACAGGTGAAAATAATCAAGACTAATTGGAGCATAATACCAGGAAGGACTAGAGTGAACACTTGGGGAAGTAATAAATAACACAGACCAGGACAGGGGAACTAACTAAAACATGCAACATGAATAATAACTAAACTGGGGCCGAACAGGGAATTAAACTAAACAGGAATTAACTAATTTGAAGCAGGACAGGGAAATAAACTAAACTTGAATTAACTAAGGCCCTGTTTACACGGACACTGTGTGGGGGAAACGCAACTTTTGGGTATGTTAATTAGGTTGAAAGTTTTGCGTTGACATGGGCGAATTCTGTGGATACGACTCTCTCCCCCCCACCCCCCGTACTCATGAATTTACTGTAGTTACCATGCTGGGCCATTAGATGGCGCTGTGATTTTTGGAACCTTCACCACTGCGCATGTGTGCAGCCTGGGGTAAACAGAGCACACGAGGCAGCCTGTTTTCCTCTCTGGCTAAAAGTTCAGCTACTACAAGTTGTTGTCAACAAGTTAACAACAAGTTAAAGCTGGAATTTGGATAAGAGTCAACAGATTTGACACCAAGTGGGACCGCTTCATCTAACAAGCTGCACACCAGTTGCTGACTGGACCGGAACCGAGTCAACATGTCTGACTTTAGTCCGTGAGAATCAGCTGATTTACAGCAGCGCTACAAGGTAAACAATGTTCTTAATAATGTTTCCTTGTGTTTAGTTCGATCACAGAACAACCAACTGAGGTTTTATTTTTATTTTTTTCCTGCGAGGTCGAAGCTGTTCCACGAAGCGGACCGGCGGTTCGGATGTGGGTCCAGTGTCCACCAGGATGAACAACAGAGTCCAGTTCATTAAAGTTCGGTTAACGTGTTTTTAAAAGTGTTCAATTTAATTCTCAGTGTTTGTGACATGAGTTTGTGGTGTTGAATAAATAAATAAATTAAAAATCAACCTGGTGTCTTCATTTTCAACATGCAGCATGTTAGGCATGACGTAACGAGTCCAGATAGCTTCATTTAGCTCAGATAAATGTAAATATCTCCCACGCTAACATAAATACTGTTTATTATTGTTAAACTGTTAATATATAGCACATTTAGTATGTTATAGTGCAGCGTGACACGTGAAATGTCCGACTGCCTCGTTAACAGACAACTGGATCCAGGCAGCTGGCTCTCTTCCAACACAGATGCAGGTAAGGTGTAGAATAATTAAATATGAGAATCAAAATATATTCCATCAGCTATAGTTCAGAAAGTGGTGCGTGTGTCCTCTGTCCAGTCCACCGCCATTGTTAAAATGCCGGCTGTCTGCGCGTGCGTGCTGCGTGCATGTGTTCAAACAAAAGCTCCACGGGAGATGTTTACATTATCAACGGGGGGTCAGCGAAAAACTTCCACCTTGAGAGCAGGGTCAGAAAAGTATCGGTGTCATCGAGGGGGGCCAGCGGTGTCGTGTAGGCGATAAGCAAAGTCGCAAAGAGAAAGTAGCGGTTACACTCAAAATACGCGCCGTGTAAACAGGGCCTAAAATGGAGCAGGGCTGGTTGAAAGGAAAACACAAGGAAAGTCCAGGAGAGGGAGCCAACCTCACAGTGGGAACAAAGAGCTGACTAAACAAACAGAACACAGAAACACAACAGACAACCAATGGACAGATTCCAACAGGGTGCTATTTATAAGACTGAGAATACAGCAGCTCAGACTGAGGAAGTCTTTCGGATGAAAGACGAAACATTTCTACAATTTTTTTGCTTTGTTTTGTTTTTTGAATGTCCAGAGGACCAGACTTAGCTTTTTTAGATTTTTCTACCTGGATTATTGAGCATGCATCAGGGTATTTAATTAAAAGTTTTAAAAATCTTTCTGTGTAAATATGTCATGTTATACTATGGACACATGTGGCTTATACACAAGCACAAAATTACAATTATTATTTTATTTATTTAGTGGACGCAACTTATACTCAGGTACGCTCAATAGTCTGGAAATTACGGTAAAATGTAGTATTTTCCCTCACTTTATTCTGTTTTTCTCACTTCAGATCATTAAACAATTGTTATAACCAAAGATAAAAGGAGCCACAGGTCTCTCTTATAAATGAGACATCATGGCTTAATGAGACTAACCGTTTAAATAAAGGTTGAATGAATGAATAACCTGAGTAAATAAAAATACAGTTTTAAAACTATGCTTCAATTGATCAATGGAAGAAAAAAACTATCCAAGCCGACCTGGCCCTGAGTGGAACGTAATTGTCCCTAAACTCAGTAACTAGTTGAGCCCCACTTCACAGCAAGCGCTGCTGTTCTACGGTTGTGATGACTGACAGTGAGTCTTTCACATGGTAACATGTTGCTGCTGTTCCTTGAGTCATTGTCCTCCTACACAACCCGAGTCACAAACTGAGTCTAGTGCTCTCCTTCAAGATTTTATGTAAAGAGCAGAATTTATCTTCTCATCGTTCAATCTGATCATTTATATTTGATATCATTTTTGTGACATTTTATCATGACAAAAAGTAACAACATGAATCTGTGAGTTGATGCTGTCCCACAACACTTTACATATTTTTATTACTGTTTTTGATTTTACGCTTCACATTTTCCTCACATGTGCAGGTAGCACATTTTATCCATTGCATAATATTTTGTATGAACCTAATCCAAAAATAAACTGCGTCTTCTTCACTTTGCAGCATCAAACGAGCACACAGAGGTGTCGGGAAGCTAATTCTGGGACACGGCATGCGACAGCTTGTGTTTTGTTGGAATCTGCCTGAAGCACGTACAATGACTGACATGTCAAAATGGACATGTCAGTCATTTGCATGACCTTCACCACTTGTGTTTACTTCTCACAAAATGTACAACATACAGCCAACACACAGTGCTTCGCAAAACAAATGCCATCACATGCACACGTACAGTGCGAGCAAGCTTGACATTTTTAGTCCCAACACTTTTTACTGTTGGAAACACGAGCACTTAAGAGTTATTTCATTCACATGCAGATTGACGCTCACCAGTCTACACACGGTTTGGGCGTGTGTGTGTATGTGTGTGTGTGTGTGTGTGCAAGGTATCTGTTCCTCTGCTCGCTGAAACAAAGAAACTGAAAACTGAACACCTGGAGGATTTAATTGTCCATAGCTAAGCCTTAAAGAGTTCTGTCTAATAGTTATCAACAGCTAGTGCCTGATCAGCCATGACATCAGTCATGGAGCATGCAGTATTAAAAAAGGCTGAAGTCTTTGTCTAGGCTATTGGCTATACAAGTAATATAATATTTTTTCTCTCTCAAAAGCGACATGCTGGTGGAAGAACACTACATTCATTCAACGTTTATTTAGTCAGGTAAATCTCATTGAGCCTCGAGGGCTCATTTACAAAAGCGACCTGCTACAAACTCACTACATTAGTTCATATTAACCCTTTGCACTTGTACACGGCTCTCTGTTTAGTATTTCACTGTGTTTCTCAACCAAACTAGACTCTACCCCTGTCTGAAAAACAAAAAGTCAAAAATCTGGGAGTGATAATGGATCCTTCCATGAAACTCAACAGTCATGTAAACATGATCGTTAAATCCGGTTTTCTTCCAGCTGAGGCGACTGTCTAAGCTGAAGCCCATATTATCAAAAAATAACCTGGAGACAGTAATTCATGCATTTATTACATCTAGCCTCGATTACTGCAATGCACTCCTGTTTGGTATCAGACCACCATTGCACGATTACAACTGGTCCAGAACGCAGCAGCCTGATTTTTAACCAGTACAGGCAAAAGAGAGCACATTACACCAGTCTTGGCCTCCCTGCACTGGCTACTGGTTCGAATCCAGTTCAAAGTTCTCCTGTATGTCTACAAATCACTGAACAGTCTTGCCCCCCCAACCCCATCTCTCTGATTTACTACAGCTGTATGTCCCACCACGTTCTGAGGTCAGCGGACCAGTTACTTTTAACAGTTCCAGGATCTCGTCTTAAACACAGAGGTGACAGGACCTTCTCTGTAGCAGGTCCAAGACTCTGGAATGAGTTACCTCTGCTCGTCAGACAGGCTCCCTCTCTCTTGGTTTTCAAATCCCGTTTAAAGACTCATTACTCTTCTGTTGCTTTCAACACCAGATGATCTGCGTTTGGTCGTTATATTTATTATCTGCAACGTTTTTATGTCTATTTTTTGTACTTCGTTGTGTGTGTTGCCTGTTGTTTGTTTGTACAGCACTTTGGTTGGCATTGTCGCTGTTTTAAGTGCTCTATAAATAAAATGGTATGGTATGTTTGTGTGTGGAACAGAGAAATACAGTGTCTGTTGGTGGAGCTGTTGCCTCTCAGCGAGAAGGTTGCAGGTTCGAATCCCGGCCAGGGGGCCTTTCTGGGTGTAGTTTGTATGTTCTCTCCGTGCTGTGTGGATTTTCTCCAGGTACTCCAGTTTCCTCCTACAGACCAAAAACATGCATGTTAGACTGACTGGTAGCTCTAAATTGTCTCTAGGTGTGAGTGAGAGTGAATGACTGTTTGTCTCATTTGTCTCTATGTCCTGTGATGGACTGGAGACATGTCCAGGGTGTCCCCCGCCCCTTGCACAGTGACTGCTGGTGGATATGGGCACCAGTGACCCCCGTCACCTGAAAAGGAAGAAGCAGGTAAAGCTAGTGGATGGAACTGAACAAGAAATACAAGTAAACAATGTTTTTGGTTCAAGATATGCAAGTGAGACACTGTGTACAGGAATAGAGGAAGTCTGTTTGTTTGTTTGTTTGTTTGTTTGTTTGTTTGTTTGTTTGTTTGTTTGTTTGTTTGTTTGTTTGTTTGTTTGTTTGTTTGTTTGTTTGTTTGTTTTCCCCCTTTGGCTAGCTCCAGGTGGTGCAGGATGATGGATCATGGCTTGACATTTTTTATCCACAACCAGGTGCAGAGCCAGAGGGGGGTGGCCAGTGGTGGCCTTGACCACCATAGATTAATCTTCGGCCACCCCAGTCATTTGAGGAAACTATACTTTTAAGCATCAACAAATTTAAAAAGCACAGTTCCCTCAAATTATAAAGGCATGATTGGTTTACATAAACATGTGTGTGTGTGTGTGTGTGTGTGCGTGCGTGCGTGCGATGCATGCGTGCGTGCGTGCGTGCGTGCGTGTGTGTGTGTGTGTGAGATTGATATACTGTACAGTGTATATATATAATCAATCACACACACACACACATATATATATTATATATAATATATATATATATATATATATATATATATATATATATATATATATATATATATATACAGGTAGTCCCCGACTTACGAGCGAGTTCCGTACTTATGAGTTGCTCGTAAACCGAAAATTCGTAATTCGGGACTACCTTTTTTTTCATTTTATATTTTTATATACCGCACAAGCACGTACATGTGCGGTAATGAACAGTTACAAAGCATTTCAACTATCCTAACACTTTAAAATACTTTAAAATATGAATAAAAAATATAAAAAATTAATTTCTTACTTTGAGCTGAGCTGTTTGCCTCCCTCCGCTGTGTTACGTCCGAGCTCCCAGGCTTCCTGTAGCACCATGCTGTCCAAACCCTTTACAGGAAGGACTGTTAGGACATACATTTGGAGCCAGAAAAATGTTTTAATAAGTTTTAATAACTTACCAAAAGCCGTCTGCCAGCGCCGCCATTAGCAGCACCTGTTAGCATGTAGCCCCACCGAGTCCGCTGCGCAGTTACGGGCAGTCCAGTTTAGCTGCAGCTTCAAAAAGGCTGTCGGCTTTGTTATTCCAAGTTAGCTGGGTGTCCCCCGATATCTTCTGCTTCCAGTCCGACATCGAGGCGAGCTCCAGGAACCTCTGATCGCACAAAGCCGGCTGTCGAATCTGCAGCTCTGGTGGGGTCCGGTTCAGCATGTTAGCCTTAGCTCATGCCATGAGCTGCTGGTCTCGCGCGGTGCTGTGGGAGCGATCGGTGGAGCGATCGCGGCTGCTGCTCCAGTCCTGAGACATTCACAGAGTTCAGGGAGTGTTTCCAGTTAATTTATCCGTATGAGGCATCCTCTTATGGGAGAAACAGTCCTCCAAAAGCCAACTGCCGAGTGCCGAGACTCTGGAACTAATGAATGTAAAATGGCAGAGGCGGTATTTCCGGTTCCTGCAGGAAGTTGTTCAAAAAAGCACGAAATTATTAAAAAATAATAATAATAATGATACTTTATGTATTTATAAAGCCATTTAAAACATTCACAGCTGCAACAAAGTGCTGTACACATGAAATTAAAAACATTTAAACAAAAAAAAATAATAATTTTTTTTTTTCATATTTTTAGTAATTATGATAATCTCGTAAAGTCGGACGCTCGTAGGTCAGGGCGCTCGTAAGTCGGGGACCACCTGTATATATATATATATATGTATATATAT
>JBBPBX010097226.1:0-12894 GCA_038048925.1 Garcialebias charrua
GTCATTATGTGCTTGTATGCAATACTTTTTTTTTCATTACCACATTTTTGACCTTCAAACAGAGGTCAAAAATGTGTTAGGATTTTTTTTGTCTCCAAACCCTATGTGTCATTTTTCACCACTTTTATTGTCTGTCCAACAGAGCACACTTGTAAATGAGTCTTCGAGGCTCAATGTGACTTATCTGTTTAAATAAAGGTTGAATGAAAAAAAAGAAACGTAGACCAACCGACAAACGGAGAGAGCTTCTCAGCTTAGCTCCCTCTTCACAACAACGGACCAGCACAGAGTCCACAATACTGCAGATGTTGCACCGATCCGTCTGTTGACCTCACGCTCCTTTCTTCTCTCACTGATACTTGAACTCCTGCACTAGAGGCAGAACTTGCACGTTTCTTTGATCGAGCCTAGAGAGCACTGCATGATGCACCTGGACCTGTAACAACAGCTGGGTATACAGACCCTCCTGCCCTTGGGTCAAAATGGCCCATGAGGAGGCACTGGGGGTCATTTTGACCCAAGGGCAGCAGGAGGGTTAAAAATGGAAGAAGAGGCATGCATATAATACTAGGGATGGGGCCGATCCGATCCAGTATCGGTATCGGTATCCGATACCAGCATTATTTAAGTATCGGGTATGGGATTAAACCTGCCGATACTTTTCCGATCCAGCTTCATAGAGCACTTGTGTTCAATCACATTCTGTGACTGCCCTTCTTAACATTGTGTGAGATAAACCCAATGAAGACACTCTTAAGCCTTACAATAAGGGGTTCCCTATTGTAAGGCTTAAGAGTGTCTTCATTGGGTTTATCTCACACAATGTTAAAATGAATAGTTTGGGTGCAAAAGTTCCATTATACAGAGTCAAATACATGAACAGTATCGGATCGGGAAAGTATCGGTATCGGTCGATACTGAGTTAATAAGTATCGGTATCGGATCGGAAGTGAGAAATGTGGATCGGTGCATCCCTATATAATACACATACCATAATCCAACACATGAAGTGAAGAACTCGGCACAGTTTTCTTCCTGGTTGCAAAGAGAAAGCACTTGTTCCAGCAAAATCCAAATCTTGCACTTTGTCAACATTTTGCTTTTTACTGCTGCTGCATGTCAATTAAAGACAACCAGGGACTAGTACATAGCCTTGATGAACACCTGTGGTTATGATAAGAGGAACTGATGCACTGTTTTCTACAGTCACATGCTGAGTTCAGTTAGAATGGAAGAAGTACCGTTATGTTGAACACATTGCCTCTGATCGGAAAGATAATTAGAAAACCAACCGATGGTGTGATCAGAGAAACCGATTTCTGAGAGCTTATGACACAGGATGTTATGATCCACAGTGTCAAAAGCTTTAGACAGGTCTAAGAAAAGTGCAGCACAATACAGTAGTCCTTAGCATCCAATGCTTCAACAACGTCATTCAGAACCTTCAGAGAAGCAGTTGTTGTGCTGTGTTCTTTCCTGAAACCAGATTGATGAAGAGGTAAGATATTAAATGAGTCCAGATAATTTTTGATCTGAGAGTTTATCAGTTTTTCTAGAACCTTGGCTACGATGCAGAGCTTAGAGATCGGTCGATAATTGTTCAGTGAGGTGGGGTCACCTCCTTCAGCAAAGGAAGAACAAAGGCTGTTTTCCAAGCATCCAGAATGGTGTTTTGGCTTATGGACAGATTAAAGATGTGAGTCACAGGGACTGTGATGATATGAGCAGCCAGCCTTAAGAAATAAGGTGGAAGTTCATCTGGACCTGCAGATTTTTTAGGATCAAGATCTTTTAACAGTTTATTTACCTCACTGACTGAGAACGGAGAAAAAGAGAAGGTGTGATTAACTGAGGATTTACTTGTAGGAGGGATTTGATTTGTAGAAGTTTGATTATTAGATGAAGTGGCTGATTTTCCATTTGTAACTGTGTCAAATAATGAACTAGAAGCAACAAAATGTTTATTGAAACAGTTCAGGATCTCGTGCTTATTTGACACAGGAACAGAGTCAACAAGAAATTGTGATGGGAGGTCAGATGATTGGGGGGTGCCTGAGAGAGATTTGATGGTTTTCCAGAATTTTTTAGGGTCGTTTAGATTTTTGGAGGTCTGAGATAAAAAAAAATAGTTACGTTTTGCAGCTTTGATGGCAGTTGTGCATTTATTGTGCATTTATTCCTCAGCTGCCGAAAATTCAACCAATCAGTGTCTGAGCCAGATTTTCTCGCTGCGGACCAAAGATAGTCTCTCTTGTTCAGGAGGTCAGCTAGGAGTAAACCAGGGCCATATGTCACCACAAAACATAAGAAAAGCCAATTCCATTATCTTTCAGTTTTTGTGGAAAAATAAGACTCATTATGTTAAAAGATCCCAACTAGTTAAAAAATATGAGAATGTGGCATTAATGCACTGGATTTTGAACCAATGGTTGGTACATATAGGATTAAATGGTTAAAAATATTTTTACAACAAAATTCAATGTGGTTTCATATCCCTGCCTCCATTTTTAAGCAGCTGGGAGGAATTGAATTATTTGCGAAGTGTGACTTTAAAGTAACTAAGATTCCTGTAAAGTTATCAAACTTCCACAAACAAGATCTGGAAAATGATATTTCAACATAATTTCTCACCTCATGGATCAACTCTGTGGAATAATAGAGAAATCACAGCAGGTAGAAAAGTCAATGTTTAGAAAAGAATGGTATGAAAAAGGCATAATTTTTGTAACAGATATCTTAGATTGTAATGGAGATCTTTTAAATTTCTCATTTTTTGTTGGAAAATATAACCTTAACTGCTGTCATAAAGATTTTATGAAGGTATGTAAAGAAGTCCCTTTAGCCTTATTCAGTTAATTAAAATATTGTATATTCAAAAGTGACCGTTTCGATGCCCACACTAAAAGTAAATGAGTGTAGCTTAGTTTATTTTAAAAAATTGTTTATGTTTATGTTTATTAAATTTGTTCATTTTTTTACAAAAGAAACACAATACAAGACAATCCCATTAATGATACGTACACAATGTAAAAAAAAATGAAAGGTAGCAGAAAGAAGAATAAATCTTATTATATCTGCCCCTTTTTTCAAACAATCAGATTAAACAATAATAATCTTTCACCAGCAGTACAAAATGACTAACTCTTTCTAATTTTCTAATACTAATACTAATACATAACTAATAATTGATACAATACACATTACGCTAATTCATATATATTTTTTCAACAAATTCCTTTTGATCATTTTCTTAAATGTAAACATTGACTTGGCATTTTTAACTACATTCTCCAAGCCATTCCATAATCTAATTCCCTGGATTGAGGTAGAACGTCCCTTCAAACTAGTTCTGAATTGTGGTTTTACAAACATCTCTGTCCCCTTAAGATTATAACAACTTTGTCTTTTAACAAAATGCATTTGGATATTTAAAGGTAATGCATTATTTTGAGCCCTATACATAACTGATAAAATATTATAATCTACCAAATCATGGAACTTCAATAACTTCAGTTGATAAAATAATGTACTTGATGGATGACAGTAATGTTTTCTAGTGATAATTCTTACAGCTCTTTTCTGTAATACAAAAATAGGCTTTGTGATTGTTTTACACGCTTTCCCCCAAACATCAACAAAAAGATCTGAAGCTCTCGACCTTGACTTCTCTAAATGGTTTTCAGAATCTGTTGGAATCCTGGCAAAAACCAATGCAGATTTGTTCCTGTCTTTGATTTTATACGTCTACCTTATAATGTTTTGCTAGTTTTTTGATACTTTGTAAAAAAACTTTCTTTTGTTTTTTTCTCTCTTTTGTTTTCTATTGTTTATTGTTTGTTTGTTTATTGTTTATTGTTTAAGGAAATTCTACCACTGCTGTTCATTGTTCTTTAGTTTTAGCAGGTCGCTTTCGTAAATGAGCCCATGAGGTTCAAAAGATTTACCTGACTAAATAAAGGTTGAATGAATGAATGAATCAATACAATAGATTAAGTGTGGAACAATGATTGTGTTATACAACAAATACAGAGCTTTATCATTCAATAGGTCTCTGACTTTGTACAGTACTGCAATTGATTTAGCTATTTTTATTCTTACAGAATTTATGTGTTGTTTCCATGTCAGTTTGTCATCAATAATAACACCCAAAAACTTCACCTCACTCATTCTACAAATCTCAACACCCTCAATTTTGAGTGGAACATCAACAGTTGACTTCAAATTTAATAAGATTATCTATTAGACAAATTATTTACTATGATTATAACACAAATTCATTCAAGAAACCTCCCAATATAAATCATAAAACCATAATGACTTCTGCTCATTATAAATTTGTCAAATGGCCAGTATCTCCTAAAGTGAAAGAAAACCATTTTAAAATAATAAATAAGATTTATCCCGTAGCCATGTTTCTGCACAGAAGATTAAACTTTGAGGTTGATTTGTGTGCCTGTTGTAAATCCGAAGGTGAATCCCATGAGCATTTTTTTTTTCATGTCAATATTTGGACTGACATCACAAACTGGATTAATCTAAAACTCAACATTCCTTCATTTGATACTGATGCCATTTTATTTTATGTAGATGTAGTGGCTATAAAATTGTTTCAGTAAAACAAACAAAAAACATTAAGAAAAATATTATTGTTTTGTATTATTTGGCTAAAATTGTACTTAGTTCATGGTAGTATTTAGGAAATGTAAAGGGAACAAATACACCATAATCCATTCTTCAGTTGAAGAGAAATTCATTCATCATTCTGTGACCTTTTTCCCATTGCACAGATGCCATGCAGATACACTCACAATGTTTGTGTGCAATGCTCAGGACTCAGGGAAGATATTTTGTGGTTAAAATTTTATATTTTATACAAGTGAAATAATGTTAATATCTGTAATTTTGTAAGACATCAGTCTAGTTAGATATATATGATGCAGATGATTGATTTATGTTTTCATACTGTTACATGTAAGGTTTATATACGATGCTGTAGTTGTGTAGTCTGCTGCTCATGCTGAAGATATATATGCAGTCTTGGTTTGTGTTGGCACAGAGACATCTTGAGCAATTAATGTTGTGTGGTTAAATTTTTGTAACTGAATTACATTTTTTTATGTGACAATGTTATACTGAAAACTGTTTTGAAATACAACACTGGACGTGACTGTGTCTGTGTTTGTTTCACCTTTCCCCTTTTCCCCTGCTTCCTGGAATATCTTACAAAAAGATCTGAAGCTCTCGGCCTTGACCTCTCTAAATGGTTTTAAGAATCTGTTGGAATCCTGGGAAGAACCAATGCAGATATGTTCCTGTCTTTTATTTTATACATCTTATAATGTTTTGCTAGTTTTTGATACTTTGTTTAAAAAAAAATCTGTATTTCTCTCTTATGTTTTTTCTATTGTCTATTGTTTAAGGAAATTCTACCATTGCTGTTCATCATTCTTTAGTTTGTTGCAGGTCGCTCTTGTAAATGAGTCCACGAGGCTCAAGATTTACCTGACTAAATAAAGGTTGAATGAATGAATACCATACCATACCAGCTTTATTTATAGAGCACTTTAAACACATACAGGACCAAAGTGCTGTACACACAACAAAACAATCACAATCAGGTAATAAAATGATTAAAATAAATAAGAGTCACATAATAAAAGTTGAGGAATCATTCAATCAGATAAAACAAGCGACTAAAATTATTAAAAGTCAACATCGCAGATGGTGTCAAAGGCCAGGGAGAAGAGATGGGTTTTAAGAAGAGATTTAAAAACAGACAGGGAAGAGGCCTGTCTGATGTTCAAGGGAAGGTTGTTCCACAGTTTAGGAGCTGCCACAGCAAATGGAAAAAAAAGCCTACTATTCTTCATTAAGTAGATTAAAAAACTGGAAAACTGCTAGAACCATCTCACAACAGTTATCTAAAAACTTATCTAAAAACTTGTTGTTTTAAGTTTAAGTTATTGTATTTTGATGTAGTGTATATATTTCTCAACTTTCATCATTTTGTAAACCGCCCCCTAGCTTGTAAACTATGACACCCTTCACGAGAGTGTTCTGGCTGTCACTTCCGGGTTCTGTGTGGTGTTTACAGAAAGCCTGTCTCTGATTGGCTAAAAACGGCAGTCACTTCCGGGTTCTGTATGGAGTGTTTATAGAAAGCTTGTCTCTGATTGGCTGAAATCGTCCAATGGGCTGTTGACAGAAGTAAAGTCGCGTGCGCGCTTGTGTCCGCGCGTCTTCCGACAGAAGTTCAGATTGTGTGTGCTAAAATGTTTGCGAAACTGTCCATTTCGTTATTTTTACTCGTTTTCTGCGCCCATCAATGCCTCGCTCAGAAGAAGAAAGAGGTAAACTCAACTTTAGGCAGCTTCAAACTCAGAGAACGACTCCATTTTTACTGTCAAGTTTAGCTTGTGTTTGTCAAAGTTAGTTTTCTGCCCAGTCGTGTGTGTGGCTGCTTCTAGCTAACATCGAAGGTGTTTTTATGGCAATAATAATGAAAATAACAACCGAAATTCGTGTTTTATGCAAGTTTTTATTTTGGTGTTCATCAAACAGACTCCATCGAGTCATGCAGTTTGTGTTTGTAAGTGAAACGGAAGTGTTGACAACATGTGGTCATTCAGAGAGAAAGAACCTTTATTAAACCTCCAGGGGGCTGGTCGCCATAGATGTTCTAACTGTGTGTGTGTGTGTGTGTGTGTGTGTGTGTGTGTGTGTGTGTGTGTGTGTGTGTGTGTGCAAACCTGTGTGTGTGTGTGTGTGTGTGTGTGTGTGTGTGTGTGTGTGTGTGTTCACAGACCCTGCTGTCAGAGAAGGTCACTCAGATGATGGACTGGGCCTCCAAGCGTTCAGTCATCAGGATGAATGGAGAGAAGTTTCGTAGATTAGTCAGAGCTCCTCCCAGGAACTACTCAGTGATCATCATGTTCACAGCCCTGCAGCCACAGAGACAGTGCGGGGTTTGCAGGTCAGAATAATATAATAATAATAATAATACCAAGTAAACCTGCTTTTTGTCCAGTGGCGAGCTGACGAGCTGAGCCGTCAGCCTCTCTACATCTACACTGACACTGGTTGATCCAGTTATTACACACATTCATCTGGATGAGGCTTTGATAAAATGCTATCTGATAAACTCTAACATCAAAAACACCACAGAGTCTTAGACTAATTCATTTACATAATTAGTTATGTCATTTACATAATTGCATACCGGTAGTTACATAGTCAGTTACAGCTGGTTACATAGTTCAGAAACTTGCTAAACAGGAAGTGCTATCTCTGTCTTTTTAAATCGGGTACAACAATATGGTGCCATTTTTTACAGTAGCCTGACCAGTGAACCAGAACAGCACAGTTCTAACAGCTAATAGCGGAAATAATTCTGCTAATACAGGTTGTCCCCGACTTACGAGCGAGTTCCGTTCCTACGAGTCGCTCGTAAGACGAAAATTCGTATGTCGGAACACGAAACACGTGTCGCTCGTAAGTCCGGATCTTTGGTCGTAAGTCGGAAAATGTACTGTATGCTAGCGCTGCGCCGAGCACCCGTTTTTCAACACAACACAGTATGTACATACTGGTTCATAAACATGCACAGAACTTTGTTTACAAACTGTTAGCTAACACACTTTCATCTAAAAACACATACCAGTGCTGTATTTTCTGCATGTTCTGTACAACTTTACTGTTCGTTAGTCTGCTCGTACGTCCGGAACCTCGTACAGGTAGTCCCCGACTTACGAGCGAGTTCCGTTCCTGCGAGTTGCTCGTAACACAAAAATTCGTAAGTTGGAACACGAAGCACATGTTCTCGTAAGTCCGGATTTTCGCTCGTAAGTTGGAACATTTATGCTAGCGCTACTACGAACACTCGTTTTTCATCAAAAACGTTCATATTAGTTCATAAACATGGTCGGAAACGTGTTTCCAAACGGTTAGCTAACACACTTTCATCTAAAAACACAAAAAATTGTTGTCGAAAGACGAAACGTTTCTACAATTTTTTGCTTTGTTTTGTTTTTTTGTTTTTTTGAATGTCCAGAGGACCAGACTTAGCTTTTTTAGAAAAAAGTGTTGTATTTTTTACAAATTTACTTCTCTTTCGCCAGCTCGTAAGTCCGGGACCTCGTAGGTCAGAGCGCTCGTAAGTCTGGGACTACCTGTATGTCGATGACGTCGTAAGTCGGGGACAACCTGTACGCTAACAGCAGAACTAATTTTGCTTATACACTAGCAGCTAATTGCGGAACTAATTCTTTTAATATGCTAACGGCTAATAACGGAAATATTTTTGCTTATACTTTAACAGCTAACAGCAGAGCTAATGCCGTTAAAATGCTAACAGCGGAACTAATTCTGCTAATATGCTAACATCTAACAGCGGAACTAATTCTGCTAATATGCTAACTCCACCCATTAACTTTATTGTTAGTCGGCCTGACTACCATAATTTAATTACACAGATTACACAGTAGAGTAGATAATTTATGTATTTTTTAAATCATTTTAATTTATATTTTTTATATTTCCTTTTGACAGACTTTCTACCATCCCTTGGCAGTTTCCTGCCACTGAATAACATTTTCCTTTGACAGAACACACTTGTAAATCACAAAGTGTTTAAAAGAAATTTGTAAATTAGAACTGGTTCCAGTGGTGATTTGAGTCTCGTTAAACTCAGCACTCATAAAGAAATGATTAGGATTGTGTAAGGAAACAGTTCTCTCAAACCTTAGATTCACCAAAATATTGAATAAATATGGAATAAATGATGACCATCTCAAACGGGCCAATAAAATCTATGATTTTTTTTTTTTTTTGCACGAGTCCCGCCACCTGTCATTTAATCCAGTAGACATGTCAGCAACTGACCAATCAGCAACTGACCAATCAGCAACTGACCAATCAGCAACTGACCAATCAGCAACCTGGATTTGTCCTGAAGTGAACACCTCTTACCTGCAGAGCTGCAGCGGTGTTGCATGAACGCTTTGCAGTCAGCGAGACTTCAAGAATAACAGAGTTTACATCTTTTGTTTCATGTTAGTCTACTGTAATAAACTTTTGTAAAATACACCAGAATGCAGGAAATGGCATCTACTTTAATCAGAATTCTCTGGGGGAGGACCCCAATTATTTATTGTCATTTCTTTATTGTCATATTGTCAAGGATATAATAGATAAAATTGCTGAAAATTGCAAAAATCAGCTGCATGACAGGATCAGGAAGATATATTGACAAAACTACAATTAAAAAAAATTAAGACTGTTTTTAAGATGACTCTTTTGTTAGCTTTTAAAGAAAAGTTATGCGAGTAATTCTCAAAAGAGTGTTCATGTAGTTCTTATTTCTGTTGAACAACTAACAGTTTACACATTTTATAAATAAAAGTTTGTAACTATTTACTTTATTATTTTATTATTTACTTTATTCTATATTTAATTACTATTACTTATAATATTAATTATAATATTTACTTTATTCTATATTTAACTACTACTTATAATATTAATTATAATATTTACTTTATTCTATATTTAACTACTACTTATAATATTAATTATAATATTTACTTTATTCTATATTTAACTACTACTACTTACAATATTAATTATAATATTTACTTTATTCTATATTTAACTACTACTACTTATAATATTAATTATAATATTTACTTTATTCTTTTATCAATTTGATGAAGAAATAGTCTTTTGGGAGAGGGGAGTAACGAGGGATTGGGGGGTCTCAGATTTGCTAGGAAATAAGAAAAAAGGAAAACACTGGTTTAGAAACACCCACTTTCAGTCTGCAGAGAACCCCTTCTCTCCTGAGGCCTCAAAGCCCCGTGTTATGGTCCCACCCACTCCACATAAACATTGTGATTGGTTAATTTTCTGTCGGGCATTAAACAATCTCCTCCTACAGCGACTGACTGAGCTGAGCCTTCACTCCTGACAGTGAAGTCCTAACTAATGACAAAATACCTTCAAATGTCTGCCTGGCAACAAACATTTAAAATAATCTGATTGGATAACCGTTTTCATGAATTACAGTTTCTTGTTCAACTGCAAAGTAGTTTACAGAAAATAAAACTAATTAGCAAAAATATATATTATTTGAAAATATATTTTTATGTAATTAATAAATAAAAACTTAAATATAACATTTCATACTTGTTGAATTAATGGGTCTTCTCTGAAGGCGTAGACGGCCCTGAAGGTTCCTCACTGATAAATATTTTTTCGCCCACATGTGGTGGTGCAGCTTTGAGATAAAACTTTCAGATTTAACACCCAAACGTGATAAACATGAAGCTCAATCAGGAAGCGTGACTTTTAGAAGCAGAACATTCAAGTTACACAAACGACAATTAAAAAAGGACATCAATGGGATTTGGTGAAACTTTATTAAACTTGCCTTCTTTGGAGCTCCGACAGACGTCAGCGCAGGAACACTGTTCAAAGTTTAGCTGGGTGACAGGAAGGTGGACTTTAAATATCTCAGGGAACATTTACATGTTTTTGTCAGTTTTTACTCCATCACATTTTTTTAATTGATCCAGAATGTTCAACAGATGCTTGATAATGTCACATGAGAGTTCTCTGGATTTTCTAAATAGTTTTCCCAAACAAACTCTTCACAAGTCGTTTTTTTTTTTTACTGGACAGTACAGATGAATTTATTGGTATTCCTACAAATCCTACAAATTTATAACGCACTTTTCACTAATGAAAAGTGCGTTATAAATTGAATTAATTATTATTATTATTAAATCATGAAAACAACATTTCTGTTTGTACTGTCTGAGGCTTTTTAAGGCCTGGCAGTCAGGGAGTGACAGTCACAGGTTTGTTGTTTCCATGGTAACCCTAATGCGCCACTGATGGCAGCTTTAATTATTCTTCTGATCTTCGTTGTCTTGAAGTTTCTTAAACAGTTTAACCATCAAAGTGTCAACAGTTTGATCTGAGCTCAGATTATTATAAACATGTTCTGGACACCCGGTGCGTTAGCATCCATTTTCATTTTTATCTGTTTCTGAATTGCCGCTTTTCTTTGAATCCGTCTGAATTTCGGTGCATTTTCTTCCCCAGACAAGCTGACGATGAGTTCCAGGTGCTGGCTAACTCCTGGCGTTATTCCTCTGCCTTTACCAACAAAATCTTCTTTGCGTCGGTGGACTTTGATGAAGGATCGGACATTTTCCAAATGGTGAGGCGAGCTCCTCTGGACCGCTGTTGTTATTTCACTGTTTCTCACTGAGAGAGTTGTGGTCGTGACCTGCTGCCGTCACCAACTCTGACACCCTCGTATTATTACAGATTACTCTGCCAGATCTGTGAAATATAAATATTTTCTATCATTTATATTTTTATACTTTTATGTTTCATGGTTAATTTGTAGTTGTCCTTTTAATGATTAAGTTGTGCTTGTAGAGAGAAATAAAGCAGGTTTCTGCTCTCGAGGTAATTCAAAATGGCTTCTCAGAGTAGTATATTAGGTACACGCCCCCTCAGGACAGCAGACACTGGTCTGATGTTCCAGAGGGTTAATGCTGATTGGCTGAGGGCTGGTCAGGGACTTGCCTTATTTCATTGTTATGACAATCACTTCCTGGAGTCGTTGACTAAACGCCGAAAATGTTTGTGTGACGCCATTTTCTGAGTTGCGTCACCGAAGCCCTCGGGTGTTTAACATTTTCTCTGTTTGCAGCTCAACATGAACTCAGCGCCCACCTTCCTTCACTTCCCGCCTAAAGGAAAACTGCGGCGCTCCGACACCTACGAGCTGCAGGTGCGAGGCTTTTCAGCTGAGCAGCTCGCCAGGTGGGTGGCAGACAGGACAGACGTACAGGTGAGCAGTTCTTCTAAAGCACAACGTCCTCAAGAACACACGGGCTGTTCACATTTGTTGCTACATTCTGCATGTAACTACAAGTCCCTCAGACCACCTCAGGGGTCTGTGCTGGATCATTTAATTATCCCATCATTAACTCATTAATCAAAGGAGCCACACGAGGACATGCAAGAAGATCGTTTAACCCAGGTTTAATCCTTGGAAGGGGCGCAGCATTGAAAACAGGCTTACAAGAGGTTATACGACGCCCTGCTCACAAGGTCTGCCCATGGACAAAGAGTTGAAATACCTGTTATCAGACAGAGACGAGGTCGAGATCAAAAGTCAAAGTCAACTTTATTTTCAAAACTGCGATATGTACAGGACATACACAGGATTGAAATTACATTTCTGTCATACCCCCGGTGGAACAATAACCATTTAAACACTAAAAACATTTAATAAACATGAGCATAAAATGAAATTCATTCATTGATTCATTGATTCATTCAACCTTTATTTATACAGGCTAGCCTCGTTGAGTCACGGGGACTCATTTACAAGAGGGACCTGTCTCACTCACAACAAACAACCATCCACTCTCACACTCACACCTAGGGTCAAT
Organism: Garcialebias charrua; assembly: GCA_038048925.1. NCBI lineage: Eukaryota > Metazoa > Chordata > Actinopteri > Cyprinodontiformes > Rivulidae > Garcialebias > Garcialebias charrua. Next base: position 12,471 of record JBBPBX010097226.1, read on the forward strand.
TTAGAGTCACCAATCAGCCTAACAAGCATGTTTTTTGGTCTGTGGGAGGAAACCGGAGTACCCGGAGGAAACCCACGCATGCACGGGGAGAACATGCAAACTCCACCCAGAAAGGCCCCGGACCGGGATTTGAACCGGCAACCTTCTCGCTGAGAGGCAGCAGCTCTACCAGTTGTGCCACCGTGCTGCCCAAAATGCTGAAATGATAAAAGTGTAATACTGTCCTGAGTTTATCATAATAGTATAAGTATAAAAAGTATATCTATAAAATAAAATGAAGGTTCCGACATTGACATTTGTACTAAAGTGACAAAGCAGCATATGAAGTTTATGTACACAGTATATGTATGAGGTAGTTGATATTGGTATACTGTAGAGGTAAAGTGGCATATGCAGTAAGGCTAGTAAAAAGAATATATATATA
>JBBPBX010097228.1:0-12894 GCA_038048925.1 Garcialebias charrua
TATATATAGGAGCCAAGATGGTGTAGTGGTTAGGGCGTTTGACTTGGGACCCGAAGGACGCGGGTTCGCGTCCCGGCCACTACACACCTTGGGGTGTCTATGAGTGCACACCTATTTCTCCAGCTCCCCGAGCGCTTTCTATGGCTGCTCACTGCACCACCTGGTAGGTGGTTGGGTTAAATGCAGAGACGAATTTCGTCTGTGTATGGGAAACATACGCAGATGACAGGAATAGACAATTATTATTATTATAATTATATATATATGCTCCTTTCAGCAAATTTTTGAAAGTACAGAGCTATATCTCAAGTCTCTCTCTGGTGTAAGAAAGCAACTCTCACCTGAAGAAGCAATGCTTTTGGAATGTGGAGGGTATTTGTGGGGGGAGTATGGTTCTCAGTGTGGGGGAGTGATCCTTTGTTTTGCCCTACTGGAGGTGATATGCTGGAGAAGAAAGGAAGGAATGTTTACTATTCAAACCCACAAACAAAGACCTCCAGCCCCAGGGGCCCAAACACCTAATGGAAGGTGAATACTTTAAAATTGTCATTTGACAAACTCACAGTAGTTATAATAGTAGTCTGAATTTCCTGGGTTTTCCAGTGTTAAAAACAAAGTTGACACTATCAGATCTCAGCTCCACAACCTCCCTGTTCTTCGTTCACCATCTACCCGTCTGCTTTCTGGATCCTTGTGCAGCTTTGATGAGGTTGTTCAGAGTGAGGTGGAGACCATCATCAAGAAAATGAAGCCTTCATCCTGCGCCCTGGATCCCTTCCCCTCGTCTCTCATAAAATCCAATCACTCTGCAATAAGCCCATTAATCACACAAATAATAAATAAGTCTCTACAATCTGGTCATGTTCCACTGCCTCTAAAAACTGCCATCATTAGGCCTCTTCTGAAAAAATCTAATTTGGATCCCGACATTTTTTCTAATTACCGCCCAATTTCCCACCTCCCATTTCTGTCTAAAGTGCTGGAGAAAGCAGTTGCTGCTCAGCTGCAGGACCACCTACAGCAACACTCTCTGTATGAGAAGTTCCAGTCTGGATTCAGAGCAGCTCACAGTACTGAGACTGCATTGCTGAGAGTTACAAATGATGTCCTCATGGCTGCTGACACTGGTTCTCCCTCCATCCTTGTCCTCCTTGACCTCACTGCAGCCTTCGACACTGTGGACCATAGTATCCTCCTCCACCGTCTTCATGTGGAGGTCGGTCTCTGTGACACTGTCCTGGACTGGTTCAAATCTTTCCTCTCCAATAGGCTGGAGTGTGTTAGTCTTGGCAATGCCACTTCCCAGACAGTCTGTGTCTCCTGTGGTGTCCCTCAGGGGTCAGTTCTGGGGCCCCTGCTGTTTTCCCTTTACATGCTGCCTTTAGGTCAAATTATTAATCAGTTCAACATTTCTTTTCACTGTTATGCCGACGATACACAGCTTTACATCAGGACTGGAGCATCCTCATCTTCCCCATTGTCATCTCCATCTTCACTCACTGCCCTCTCTACCTGCCTGGAGGAAATAAGGGCATGGATGAATCAGAACTTTCTTCAATTAAACTGCTCCAAGACTGAGGCCATACTGATTGGCACCCCTCACCAGGTACAAACATCTACTATAACAACAATTTCCTTTTCTGGACAAGACATCCCCCTCTCCACCTCTGTTACAAATCTTGGAATAAAAATGGACTCTCATCTTACATTTGAAAATCACATTAAGCATCTGTTTAAAACCTGCTTCTTCCATCTTCGAAACATCTCCAAACTTCGCCCATCTCTAACTTTTTCTGATGCTGAGAAACTCGTCCATGCCTTTGTCTCCTCCAGGCTCGACTACTGCAACTCCCTGTTTATTGGAATCCCTGGCAAAAACCTTCAGAAGCTTCAATATATTCAAAACAGTGCAGCAAGGATTTTATTGAGAGCTCGTAAATTTGAACATATTACACCCATTCTCCATAACCTACATTGGCTTCCTGTCACCTACAGAATTCAGTACAAAACTGCTCTCATCACACACCAATGCTTACACAAAACTTCACCTGATTATCTAAAAGACATTCTTGCACCATATTCATCCACCCGGTCTCTACGATCACAGAACAGTAATCTCCTTCACATTCCGCAAACCAAATTAAGGACCATGGGAGACCGGGCATCCTGTGTGGCTGCCCCCCGCCTATGGAATCCCTGACTACCTGAGAGCTCCACAGTCACTGGTTGACGTTAAAACCGGCTTGAAGACCTTTCTTCTTAAACAAGCATACTCTGCCTCCTCATGATTTTATCTTTGTTCTTAGTTGTTATTATTATTGATTTTACTTGTATTATCAGTTGTTTTATTTTTGATTTTGTTGCACTTTGTAGCACTTTGAGATTTTTGTTAATGAAAAGTGCGTTATGAATTAAATTCATTATTATTATTATTAAGAGCTGCTCAGACATTCAGATATGGCTCAGTTTTGAATCACAGAAATAATGCTGATATGGTCAAATATAAACACAGCAAGGATCTCAGCAAAAAGGAAAAGTATTTTCTGCCTGATAAGTCGCACCTTTCTATAAGTCGCTTTGTCCAATTATTGGCAATAAATTGGAAAAATACATGTCACACCTTTAAGTCGCATCTTTTGCCCTGCTGAAAATGGCGGCCACAGAAGCGTGCACGGAAGGACTTTTAACAAGATTAAAATGGTAAAAACAATTATTTGTCTAATGAAAATTATAGCAAAGATGTGTCTTAGCTTAACCATTCCTTAATAAATTCACGTAATGGTCAAATCTGCTGGATTTAAATTGTTTCGCTTTGACGTCTTCCAAACGGTCACGCGCCACGAAAATAAATTATAAATAAATCTAATTTTAGCTCAAAAAACTCCAACAGCTAATAGTTTGTAAATGACCACCAAGTAATCACTTTCTGTACGTTTAAAGAAAATCTGCTGTGTGGTTTATGAGCTATTTGCTAAAAAGTACCCGGAAAACAACTAAGCTAACCGCGACACATTTACGTTTATAAAACATCAAAATTTTTTCTCAAATAACTCCAACAGCTAACAGTTTGTAAATGACCACCAAGTAATTACTTTCTGTAAGTTTAAAGAAAATCTGCCATGTGGTTTTTGAGCTATTTACTGCACCATTTTTTGCCAAAATGAAAAACGGTAATATCTGAGCCAAAAATGTGTCTAGAAATATGGGGAAAAATCCATAAACAAGTCTCACCTCTTTATAAGTTGCAGGGCATGCAAATTAGGTAAAATTGTGCGACTTATAGACCAGAAAATACGGTAAGTTGTAGATGTACAACCTGTTAATACTTTCTGAAAGTTTCATTAAAATTGGTCCCATGGTTCATGAGATATTTTGCTAACAGACAGCATGTAGTTTGAAATATATGAAGGGCATGATGTAAACCAGCAAACTTGAGATCAGTTCATTCACAGAGATGGAGGGAAACGAACCACAGCTTGAGTTTCACCGGGGGGGGGTGGGGAACTTTTCAGAGGAGATAAAAAGCTTTTTATGGAAAGTATTATTTTAATTTACTGTCAACAGAGAGATAATCTCAGAGCCAACACATTTTCTGTTTGAGTCACAAAAACACACTTTCACGAGGCTGGAACAGTTCATTTGCTCGTACTGTGTTGTATTTGTAAATTAATCAGTTATAAATGTTAAGTCTTTTGAAGGATTTTAAAGACTGAACAGAAGCAAATTGTTCAATTAATCAATGCGGCCATGCTTGTGTTTTGGTCACTACCATAGTTATTGTTTCATGAAACTGGGCAGTTAAAATGCCACAGAAAGTGTTACAGTCATCATATGCAGATTCTTTCCTGAGCGTGTGGAGCTACAAAGGGAATTGGAAAAATCTGCAGTGAAGGGCTTGGTCTGTTCTTGCTTTGTGCTGGTGCTAACGTGATTTAGCAGCCATGAAACTGGCTCTTGTTTTATTCTGTCTCTTCATCAATTGAAAAAAGTGGAGCAGAGGGACAATTAAGAGTTGGTAATCTTGAGCTCCATTGTTCGCCCTCATTCAGGTGAGTAAACCTAGCAGGGGAGGAAAAGTCAAGTCAAATTTATTTATAAAGCACATAAACAGCAGTTGTTACCAAAGTGCTTAACAATTCCGGTTCCGGTCTGAATGAGTATATCTGTGTATGAATGTTTAAGTGTCAGGCTGGGTTTTGGACTACCCCCTCTCTGATACTTCCGAGGCTACTCAGTGTCGCGCTCCTGCCACATGGCCCCCCCTGGTAGGTGTTCCCTTGCCTGCGGGCGTGCTTGGGGCCCTCACTATCTGGGGTTGGGCGCTTGGGCGTCTGTCGGCTCGGCCTGGTGGCTGCCTGGTGGGGCTCGTGCCCTCTGGTCCGGTCGGGTCTGGGCCCGAGGGGTGGGCGTCCCCGGTGCCCGAGCCTCGGTGACCGGCCCTGGGGCTACGTCGGCGCGGCGGGCTCCGGCGGGGGCCTGTGAATTTGTCGCGGGCGACACCGGGGGGTCATTGTATGTGGTCGCTGGTAGGGGTTCGTCCAGTTCTTCCCCTTGGTAGGATCTGGGGAGTGGGCTAGTGGCTCGTCCTGTTCGGGCAGTCCTGGGGACTCTGGGCTCGGGGTCCTTCCTGGGGTCTTGGGCTTTGATCGCTCCTTCGTCTGCCTCGGGCTTTGGGGGGACGGATCTCTGATGCTTCACAGTCGCTACTAAATGTTCTATTGGAGGAACCTTATACACTTATGCATGCTCACAACCACACACAAATGGATGCAGGGATGTATATATATATATATATATATATATAATATATATATATATATATGCAGATATGTAGATGGGTATATAAATGAATATAAAAGTATATGTATGTATACTACTGTATATATATATCTGTAGATATGTAGATGGGTATATATATAAATGAATATAAAAGTATATGTATGTATACTACTGTATATATATAGTTGTAGATATGGGTATGTGTATTTATAGAATTCTACTGCAAGCTCATGAATATTATTAGTCTTTATGCATGTATGTTCCATTGTTGTGTTCTGTCATGTGCTTTGCAGGATTGTGGACGGAGGTTGGGTGTGTTTGCCTTGTGCTCTTTTGGTTGATAATTGTTGATTTGTTGCCTTACTTTCTCTTTTCTTTCTTTCTCTCTTAAAAAAATATATATTGGAGTGAGAGGATGGCTAAAAGGTGTGAAGGGAGGCCATCTATAAATGGAAAAAAGAAAAATAAAAGAAAAAATAAATAAAAATAACAATTCCGGTTCCGGTGAGCTGACAGGCGGCTGCTCCCTCTGGCTTCTCTGTAGTCTTTATCATCAAACTGTCCCGTTTTTTTTCCGAACAGGACTAATGTTCAGTCAATCAATCAATCAATCTTTATTTATAGAGCCCTTTTCAGCAGCCAGAAGGTGCACAAAGTGCTAAACAATACAGAAATAAAACAAACAATCAAGAATAACAATAAAAAATAAATAAAAAATAACACCTAACAAGAATGTCACAGAACTACTAAAAGCCTGCCTGAATAAAAATGTTTTAAGATTAGATTTAAAAACTCCATATGAGTGATGGAGCGCAAGTCCAGAGGTAGCTTATTCCAGAGACCGGGTGCAACGACAGAAAAGGCCCGGTCACCCCATCGTTTGTAGTTGGACTTTGGGATGGACAGGAGAAATGTATTAGATGATCTCAGTGTTCTCCTATATTCACGGACAGTTACAAGATCAGTCAAATACAGTGGGGCAAGACCATTGAGAGCTTTAAAAGTGAATAATAAAATTTTAAATTTAATTCTAAAATCAATTGGAAGCCAATGGAGAGAAAATAAAACAGGGGTAATGTGTTCACGTCTGGAGGTGTTGGTTAAAAGTCTAGCTGCAGCATTTTGGACCAATTGAAGGCGTCTAATGGAGGATTGGGAGATTCCCGCATATAGGGAATTACAGTAGTCAAGCCTTGAGGTGATAAAAGCATGAATGGCCTTTTCTAAATCAAAACGATTTAAAAAAGGTTTAACTTTGTATAAAAGACGTAATTGATAAAAACAGGCCTTGACTACAGACGCTATTTGTTTATCAAATTTTAAGTCCTTGTCAAATGTCACCCCCAAGTTTTTAACTGTTGGTCTGCATTTGGAAGTTAGAGCACCAAAGTTACAGGGAGCATCATCACCGAAGAAGATGCATTCTGTCTTTCCTTCGTTTAAAAACAAAAAATTACGGTGAAGCCACTGTTTAATGTCGTTAATACAATCAGCGTAGGGAGTGAGAAGATTGCTGTTTTTGGGTTTCATTGGTAGATAAATTTGTACATCATCAGCATAGCAGTGAAAAGAAAAATTATGTCTGGCTATTACTGATCCAAGAGGCAGCATGTACAGTGAGAAGAGTAGAGGACCAAGAATAGAACCCTGTGGCACACCACAAGAGAGAACGGCAGTGGAGGAAGAAAGAGTGTCCAACATGACAGAGAATGTTCTGTTGGTCAAGTAGGCAGTGAACCACTTGAGTGCTGTACCAGAAATTCCAACATAACGTTGAAGGCGAGATAGAAGGACAGTGTGGTCTACTGTATCAAATGCAGCTGTGAGGTCCAGCAACACCAGTGCAACGGGACACTTGGCATCCATGGACATGGAAATGTCATTATGGACTTTTAACAAGGCTGATTCGGTAGAATGACGGGATCTAAAACCAGACTGAAATGTTTCAAAAATACCATGATTTTCTAAAACAGGTTGTAACTGCATAAAAACAATTTTTTCTAAAACTTTAGATAAAAAAGGCAGATGAGAAATAGGTCTAAAATTAGATAAAATTGATGGGTCCAGGTGAGGTTTTTTAAGAAGGGGCCTAACTACAGCATGTTTAAATGCAGCAGGGACAATTCCTAAACGAAGGCAGGAGTTTAAAAGTGTTAAAACACAGAAACCCACAGAATTAAAAACCTCTTTTAAAAACCTGGATGGAAGAAAGTCCAGAGGGCAATTTGTGATCTTTAAGTGTTGAACAACATCAGTGAGAGTGGCAAGAGACACTGGTTGAAACTGTTCAAACACAACCGGAGCTACAGAGACAACAGAGTAGTCAGGGGCAACAGGACCAGTGACCTGTCTGACTGAGGCCACTTTATCCTGGAAGAATTTTAGAAAGTTTTCACAGTTTGTGGCTGTGGCATCTGGTAGAATACGCACAGCTGGATTTATAACAGAATTAATAGTGTTAAATAACACTCTAGGACAATGGCAATTATTTGAAATCAAACCAGATAAAAATAGACATTTCGCCTCTTTGACAGATCTCTGGTAATTTTTAAAGCATTCTCTCAGAAATTTTAAAGATGAAGGAAGTTTGTCTCTCTTCCATTGTCGTTGTTGTTGTAATGTTGGTCCACCTTCCAACTGAAGTTGGTGTTCAGTGACTCAGAGAGCTGGACGGGACGTCCATAAAATCATTTCGGCCCAGGACCGGCCGTTGCACCCCACCTGTCATTCTGAGCGCATCTTGCCGGCCAGGTGGCCCTCGAGCTGGGAGAGCCGTTCCACGAAGCCCCGGTGTTTCTTTGCCACTCTCACTGGATCCCAATTGAAATTCCCATCTGGAACTGTGGTTCTACCTGGTTCCAACAAGAATAGCATGGAGGTATTTTTTGCTGACCTTTCAGCTGCCTTTTGTTGGATTGGCCTCGTGGCGTGGGGGGAAGTGTACCGGCCTGTACCTGTGCCCCAGGACCAGAACCGAACCGAGTTGGCTGTGGGGGGACTTCGTCTACATTAAAGCCTGTCTCAGCCTCCGAGCGGCCCGTTACTTTAATACAAAGGACTGTTCACCCCCGTGGGAACTGGGCTGTGCTCACCTGGAGGTGATGTGCGGCTGCTTTGAAGTGCCACCAAAATCGGATCGGAGCAGAACCGTCAGTGACGACTTCAGCCTCTTCGGTGAGCCTCACTGTTTTTTTTGACCGGAAGTGGCCTCTCGGGCTGTGGAGGATCAGATGAGCAGAGTGACGGGAGGAGTGGTGTGAAACGTGGAGGAGCAGCTGATTGGTGCTCGTTGAGAAGTTTTCATTGGATTTCATCGGCCCTGGATAATAATAATTTTATTCCGGATCACGCTGTTGCTCCCTGTTGACCTGAAACAGGCTAGGACCATGCCTTTAATTTTAGGAGGATTTTCTGGCAGCTCACTCTGCTATTTGCTGCAAATTATCTGTTTCTATCTGTTGATTCTGGATCCAGCTTCTGTTTCCCATGGCCACATCAATTCATATTCCTAGTGGGGCTGGAGCCTCCCTCAGCCCAACTCAAACTGCAGTTGGGCATCCACTTAGGCAGGGGCGGCCGCCACTAGAGGGCGCTAGGGGCGCCGCCCCTCCTTGGAACTGCACGCCCCTCCTTGGAACTGCAGCTCTTCACCATTTGAAGATTTAATTTTTTTTAATAAAAAATAAATAATAAAATAAAAATATTTCGAAATGTATGCATATATGTTTTTAGTTGTGTAGGATAAATATTTTATGTTTTAGTTTGTTTCAAAAAACGTTTTCTGATTGTGACGTACTTCCGGTTCCCCGCTGTGCGCCGCCCATGGCTTTTCCATTTAATCTAATTATAACTAGCGCTAAGCGCATGCACAGTTTATGTCTCATCTGTCCAAATTATTGTACGGTTCAGGTCGCATTTTTCGCCGCCCGGAGGCTTGGACTCGTCTGATCGCTGCTGATCGCCAGCGTGTTTCCGGTTCAGCCGAGGAGGGAGGGGGCCGTGGGTGGTCTCTGTTTACACAGTCAGAGCTGCTAGCGACGTTGAAACAGCAGTAATTATTAATGGTGCCTTTCTACACAGGTAAGCAAGTAATATTAAGTGAGTTTTATGAATCGCCTAAGTGCAAAAGTTTGAGCTGATCTCATCTGTGTGGCCGTGACGTGGTGTCATGTGTGTGTGTTGCGGTCAGTCACACAGTAGTTAGCTACTAGCTGTGCTTATCTTTGTGGTGTACTGTACAACATTATAAAAGTGGCTAGTTATTATAAACCTGAATGTATGAAGATGACTCCTGTCTGTCCATCTTCAGCTCATGGCATGTTTTACTCCTCAGAGAGTGTCTGTGTTAACTTACTTTTGTCTCGTTTTGTTTTGCAGCAGTTGCAAATTTTCTGATGAATAAATCTGAATGAATAAATAAACTTTAGTTTTAGTTCAGTTTAGTTAAACTTTAGTTTCATTGTAAGTTATGCTGTTGTTTCAAATACACTTTAAACTTAAAGAAACCAAGTAGCAGAAAGATTTAAGCATTAAATAGTTTGAAGTTTTCATGTTATGAAACAGTGATTATATAATTATTTGAATTTAATTTTATATTATAAAGATCACTGTGGATGGGATGCAATTGAAATAACCTGGATATTATTATTTATGTTGTATTAAGAAAGTTAAAATGTGATTACATACTTATGTGTACACAAAGCACTTCAAGCAATGTGGAAAATGCTAAAAAAAATACATAATTAATAATGTGCCTTCTGTACTTTCTTTACAGAAAAAAATCCACACAACACCTTCATCTCTACACACCGGCAGTGATTATTTCCAATCTACCACCTGTGTAACAGACAGAGAGACAAAATGAGTCTCTGTCTGAGTCTGTGATAAAAGCCTTCAGCTCAGCTGACTGTTTCTAAAAGTGGCAACTGGTGAGTGAGTTTATTTTTTTCTTTGTTTGTTTGTGGAGTTAGCATGTCAGTACATGTTATTGTACAGTATGGACTCTGATGATGCTACATTTATTTTAATTTGCTTATAACAAATGATCAGACATTAATAATTTTATATACTAAATGTCACTTGTGGTGTTTTACTATTTTTAACACTGTATTGATCTGGAGAATGAAAACAAAGTCTCTTGCAAGTTACTAGCTTGTTAACATTGAAACATTTAAGGTACATTTATATGGTGAAATGTTATATATGCTAAGATGCATTAGGAGTCAACTCAGGACCTTTAATATTAGGAATATTTAAGAGAACTGGTACTAAAAAAATACAGTAGATTGATTCTATTTATTTGCTCTCTCCACTGCACACCTGTAGAAGGAGATGAGGTCTGAACTTCTCAGACCAGCTCATCTCAGCCGTCTGAGGAAGTAGAGTCTCTGATGAACTTTCGTGATCAGGCTGGTGGTGTTGTTGCTCCAGCTGAGGTTATCGTTCATGTGTACCGTACACCTAAGTACTAGTAGCTGGAGACCACTTCCACCGAAGATAATCCTATGTAGTGGGTGTGGGGTTTGTTTGTTCCTTCTGAAGTCCACAATCATCTCCTTTGTCTTCTTAACATTGATGTGAAGGTTATTGTCCTTGCAGGACCCAGAGCCTCTTTATCATAAAGTGGAAGAAAAGACCCTTAGACCAGTCTGGTGGGTGACCAACTTAATATGGAGGAGATGGATATCAGATTTTAGGTCACTTCAGTTTCTTTAACAACAAACATGAACATGACTGGCTGTGAGGGGCAAACACATGACAGTAGCTAAAAGACAGATGCTTAAACTGCTAAGCTTCAGCAAAAAGAGGAAAATATTGATGAGTAGCAAAACACTAGCTAAAGTAGAATTTTTTTTGCTGAAAGTATCAAAATGCTAGTTAAAAGTAGCAGAAAAGTAGCAGAACAGTAGCTAAAATCTCAACAAGATAAAAAAAGAAAACAGATTTAAGAGAATAATGTTTAAGGGAACAAAGGGGAAAATATTTGCTAATAAAGTTTCATATTTTGAAATATATAAAACTAGCAACAAAAAAGTAAGCTGAAATGAGCACAAAATATGTAAAAAGAACAATAAAGTGGTCATAGTGTTATGATTTCAAAGGTTTACCCAGTTGGTAATGAGACCCAGAACGACACAAGACGAAGAGGTGCAAAAGTAACAGTGTTTATTATTTACAGTGCAAGTCTATATACTGTACACATGTACAGGGATCTTCTGGATTTCCTGGAAGATGAAACAAACTGTCAGAAAGGCTTGACTATAAGGCTCTTTCAAGATGATTGATCTAGTTTTGTTTGTTATTTTACAGAGAAATCCTTAGTTCCTTGAGATGAATCCCAGAGGGCGAAATGAGGCAGGCAAGTGGTTGGAGGGCAAGACACGATGAGCAGAGAACTGGTCCCAGGACCAAGATGGAAACGAGGACTGGAAATGCAACAAAAAACAAGGTAAGTGTCTCTTAAAGTACTGTACTCAGAAACTGGCTAGAAGCATAAATACCATGAGTAGGCATCAATGCTCCAGCGAAGAGTAGGACTTGACTGCAGCCTTAAGTATAGGTGGAGCTCATCAGGTGGATCACAGCAGTGGTGGGCAACGCTAATCAAAAAATTAGTTCCACAATTTCTAAAACGCTTATTAATTTTTTAGGTCCACAATTTCAAAAGCACAAATGTCTTATGAAAATTAGGGGAAGCTAATCTAATCCGCTATTTATATTCGACAATTGGTAGCCGGCAGCGTTATGCAATATTTGCACTACACTGCCAACTGAAAAGTAACTAAAATGATCCTAAAAGGATGAAATTACAAAAATCAAAGGATTTATTTAATACTTTACGTACATATATTCTATTCGGCCACGAAATTAACAAAAAAGAGAATGATCTTTTAATCCCTAAGACCACTTTTAAATCTCAAATACACGGGTGTGTCGCCACCGCATTTATACATAAAAGTAACCCAAATACATAAAACTAACGACTCACCGTCGAGTGGTCGACACAAAACACACAATAAAATCCTCCGGCCGCGTTAATTTGGCTTGAAACAGCGGGGTTCTCTGCGGATTTATCCAAGAAACCCAGCACAACCAGCTAGCCACAGAATTAGCCCCCGAGTTCACCTCTGACCCGGAAGATGTCAAGATGGAATAGTCCATTTTTAGTAGGGGGATACAGAAATCGACCGGTTTTTGTATTGCGTTTTTTAATGATCGTTTTCATCGTAACTATAATTATTTTTATGTTAAATGTACATTAACAAGCATGAGCAATGTTAGTGATGTAGGTGACTGGCCGGGGCGGGGCCGGGGCCCCTGCTGATTGGGAGCCCCAAGCAACGGCATCATTTGCCTACATGGTAGATCCGTGTCTGTTCTCCCCTCTGCTCCCCCTCCAACCCTCCCTCCTCTCTGCTCTTTACGGTGAGGGAGGGGAAAAAGGCAAAACAAGCAGCTACGGAGCCAGCATAAGAGCTTGTAAATAAGTTTATTCGTTTTTACTGATAGATAATTAGTTATTAGCGGTACTGCATTTTAAATAAAAATAGCACAAATCCGCTTATGAATTATAAAAGTTAGTCACTCCGCTGTTACGCTGACAAAAACGTTAGGTCCGCTGTAAGCGGCTTAGCGCATTAGCGGTCCCTAGCGTTCATGGGCCCACCTTTGGATCACAGTAAAATAGATCATTTTTCTTCCCCATAAATCAGTTATTTAAAATCTAATCTGGAATCATTCCTCCTTGTTAGACTTCAGTTGACCTGTTTAAGTTGGGCCCAAATTTGTTATTATCTTTTGATTTATTTTTCATTGAAATTTAATTATTTGTTAGTTTATTTTTGGAACTATTAAATTGAATTATTTGGTGGATTTTTGAACACCTTTGTCCTTATTTAAGTCTGGACCCTCACAATTCTATTTATATTATGAACTTGTATTACTAAAATAATTATAACAGAATATGATAGAAGTTGTCCAAAAATTGAAAAGTGGAAGCAGAACACTCCCATTCTCTTTTCACACTGATGCCTCAAACAAGGTGAAGATGAACCATGTTTTATTAATGATAGTGTTATACAAATGGATACACCTGATATATACAAATAAAAACAT
>JBBPBX010097229.1:0-12893 GCA_038048925.1 Garcialebias charrua
AACTATTTAGAATAAAAGTAAATTCATTGTAAAAGAGGAACACCTCTGGTATAAAAACACGACAATTTGTCATGATGCACTGAATAGTTTTTCATCAATGATGTTGGAAACCGATGTACTTGCAGATAAACTAGTGCTTTCATGTTCTGCACACCATCGGGCAGAGTTTTTAAATAACTACATAGAAATGCTTGATTTAAGTGGCAATTCAGTTTTTTAAATAAATTATTTCTTTGAGCCTTTCCTGTAGTTCATGCATTTCACACATCTTCTTGCTATTCCTGACATTCGAACAAAGTGTTTCACAGCAGCACATATTTAAAAAAAGGTTTTACACAGCTGTCCTAATTGATCTATAATTAAAATTGTTAAAATCAAGTACATATTATGTCTGTCTTTGAACTTGAGATAATTTCTTTCCCGACTTCTCAGATACTTTGAAACTTTTAATCAGGTGTTTTTATTGTGGGAAACTAAGTTTTGCAGCTGGTTTTTGAAGCATGTTTTTATAGCTGTAAAGTGTTTGTTTACCTATTCCAGCTTATATTTTTGGCGTGGTTAGACAGATATAAATGACAGCGAGAGAGTGGCATGTCAGATTAAACACATTTAATCAAAACAGCACTATAACAACACTAGAACATTATTTGACAATTTATGACAAGCTAATACAAGTACAGCATCCACACATCACAGTAACGAGTAATTTTTCTACAGGGACTGGTGCTGCACCTTGACAGTGCTCCTTCCTTATGCCTTTCTCCTGTAGCTGCATCATTAGAGATGTGAACTGGGTCTTGTTGACTCTGAAATGACGCACAAACGTGTTGTCATCCATGTTCAGCATCACCTCCCATAGTCTTCATGATTATTCCATGTGTCCGTAGGTTTGTGTGTATCAGCAGCATCCTAAAATACAAAGAAATTGTTTCAAGTTTAATAACAATTTTAACAATAAACAGTAAAACTTGTCTGCTGATGCATGCTCAATAATCCAGGTAGAAATTTAAAAAAAAAAGCTAAGTGTGGTCCTCTGGACATTCACCAAACAAAGCAAGAAAACACTTTTTTTGTTGTTGCTTTGTTTAGATTTTTGAATGTCCAGAGGACCACACTTTGCTTTTATTTATGTCTGCTAATTATGCTGAGGTAGTAAAAAAGAAAAGAAAAACATCATGTTCTGCCCTTTCTGACTTTATTTATCTTATGATAACTTCTGTACTGCTGCTATTTTCCTAAAAGAGATCGAATTAAAACATGTGAAAGAAGAGCCTCGATCGTAATTAACAAAAATAAGCTTATTTATTTAAAAAAATACTGGTTGAAACAACATACCTGGTTAACATTTCAAGAGCCTCGGAATTGCTCTTCAACATCGCAGAATTGATCTTAAACTTCGCTGCTAATTGGTCTAGAAACCTTTTATAACCCAACAAAGCAAGAACAACAGCTTTGTAGCGGGCGTCCATCTTGTTTTCGTCATCGCGCCGAAAAGCTAACTGGAACGCATTCAACTCGGTAATGACGTCATTCCAGGTTGGTAATTTCGACTTCCGATGCAACTGGAACGCAGCATGAATGTGAACCACACCAGCTGAAAGCGTAAACAAGTGTTGTGAATATTGGTCCCCAATCAAACCGAGTCTCCCGGACTGTCAGATGTGAAATCAACCTTAGAGTTACCATTCAGTCTAACATGCATGTTTTTGGACTGTGGGAGGAAACAGGAGTACCGGTACCTGGAGAAAACTCACACATGAACGAAGAGAACATGCAAACTCCACACAGAAATGTCCCCAGACCGGGATTTGAACCAGGGACCTGCTCGCTGAGAGGTAGCACAGCTGATTCGGATGTTATCGGCAGCAGCTATACCAGCTGCGCAACTGTGCTGCTTAAATAATCGACCCAACAAAGTTAATCAGGTCCTTTGGACGGTTTCTGTTTGTTGAAATGTTTAGACTTTTATCCAAAAGACTTCATCAGTCGGAGGTGCTGCAACAAACTCAGTCTTATAAATAGAACATATTTGATCACCATCAAACTGTCATCCAATTTGATGGTGCTTTGGTGGTTTGGGTGGTTTAAGTGTGGTAAGGTGCTATTTATAAGACTGAGTTTGTTGAAGCTCCTCAGACTGATGAAGTATTTTGGATAAAAGGCAAAACATTTCAACAAGTTACCGTTGCTAAAGGGTTGGAAAAGCATGAAACCACAGAGGAACAACTCCACACACTGTGGGTTTTTTCCTTGAGTTTGGCCTGCATGAACATCTCCCATCAAGAGACACTTGTGACCATTTACTGATAATTGCACACCTGTGCTTGTGACCACACCCATAACAGGAAGTCAACAAGCACATCCACAATAATAAAATTCAGCAACCTGACTTAACTTGGTTGGATTATTCTACCTGGATCATTGAGCATGAATATGGGTAAATAATCAACATGTCATGGACAAAATAATCACCACAAATCCTAGCATGCAGACCATGTAATGACAGCAGCACAAGGCTGCACATTAAGAAAAAAGACTTTAATGTGAGTAAACCCAGAGGTCACTTCAAGATCCTCACACAGCCTGCTTTAGATGTTCAAAGCCAATTCGCATTGGGAATCACTTCCACCCTCATGGTTGAGAGGTTTGTCCTTTTATACAGAAACATAAACATATAAGCATCAAGCTGTTCTTTGTTCCACTTGTGAGGCAGCACACATTGTGCACATTGTGTATTTGGACAACTTTGCCTCCGAAACCTGAGTCAATTTGTCTGTCTCATGCCTCATTATTACTAATTTAATCACATCTGCTGGCACACACTTTACAGCTAGAGCTACTCCATGCTTCTCCTCCAACTGATATTACTCACATTTACTCGCACTCGATTCCCATATTAATTCCATAAACTACAGCTACCTGCACCTAACTCTTAAAGGTTCAGTATGCAGTTTCTGTAGAACTGCAGCAGTTAGAAATATTTTCAACAGGCAAAGCATTCTGATCCCTCCCCCTCAGAGCCATATGTGGCTCTGCCCCCTTGTGGTCTGTTGAATTTCAAATTCAAGCTCTGTTTTTATTGGCTGATTCAAATTCAAGCTCTGTTTTTATTGGCTGGTTACAAACTCTGTTTTTATTGGCTGGAAAATGGCGGGTCACCTTTTCTTTTTAGAAATGCTTATTTACCACCTGGAGAAGCAAGGGGACAATATTTTTTTTAATTTTTTTTCAGAGATTACCTGGCTAACATCAGTCTGTCAGGAGGTAGTGACAGAGTGAAGAAATATGTTCATAAAAAAAGCTACATACTGCAGCTTTAACNTGTGTGTGTGTGTGTGTATGTATGTGTGTGTGTGTGTGTGCGTGTGCGTGTGCGTGTGTGTGTGTGCTTGCTTTGGGCATTTTAGCCACATAGGCAAGACATGGAATCTTCTATTGGTTAAACACAGAAAGTGGTTAAAAAAATTAGACAAAATTATTTTTCACGATGCAACATTACGTGAGCATTTATTACACAGTTTGTCCCCAGCTTAAAGGTATCTGGTTCAAATTGTAGTTTGTATTTGCCTTTTTTTGTTGTTTGCATGTTCTACTTTTGAATTTGAGGTGTTTTTATTTGTTTGTTTGCTTGCTTTTTGTCAGTTTGTTTTGTTTTTGTGTTTATTATTTATTTTTTATATATATTTTTTTACTTTTTTATAAACAGTACAAAAATACCCTGACCAAAAATATGTATGTTAGAAAACAAGTCTAGTCAGTGTTAGGTTCTGCTGGCATGAAGGAAGTGTATAACCCAAATGCAGGAGAAGGATGGATGAACACTCAGGGGAAATTTTAAAGTGTTTATTTACAACAAAATTAAAACAAAACAAAGGCTGGCAAGGCAGCAAAAACTATTAAACTAAACTAAACTGGATTAAACTAAACTGAACTAAACTGAAGAGGTACTTACTAAACACTCAGGGACACACGGAGGGAGAGCAGAACACAACACCTTGGGAGGACAAACCCGAGACAATGACAAGACTGAGAGGAGCTGAATTTATACACAGACACACTGATTACACATGACATCCACCTGTGATGATTACAACTAGACACAGGTGAGACAGGGGCAGAAACACAGAGCTGAACTAAACACAAGCAGACAGAACACAATAAGCTGAATTAAACAAACATGAAGACTATATTAAACACAAAAGACTGAAACAAAACAGAAAGCTGAATTAAGCACAAACAGACAGAACACAGGAAGCTGAAGTAAACAAACATGAAGACTAGATTAAGCACAAAAGACTGAACAAAACAGAAAACTGAATTAAGCACAAACAGACAGAACACAGAAACCAGACAACTAGGAGACACAGGGCTGGATTAAACATAAACAGACAGACCATGACATAACCTCCCCCTCAAGGGACGGCACCGACGTCCCCTAAGACCCCAAAACACACAAGAAACACAGAACGGGGTGGGAGGACGGGGGAAAACACAAGGACGGAGTGCAAGAATAATCTAAACAAAAAACCGACAGGACTAGACCTGGGAACTAAACACAAAGACCAAACACACACAAAAAAACATCAGAAGGTCAAGGGATAGCCAGAAGGCCGACCATCACCAGGAGCCAGGTCAGGCGGATGACCAGAAGGCCGACCATCACCAGGAGCCAGGTGAGGTGGATGACCGGGAGGTCGACCATCACCAGGAGTCAGGTCAGGCGGACGACTGGGAAGCCGACCATCATCAGGAGCCAGGTCAGGCGGACGACCGGGAGGCCGTCCATCACCAGGAACCAAAAGAGGTAACACGGGGACCAGAGGAGCTGCGGCCGGCACCAAGGTGACACAGGGGGTTGCAGACTGTGACACAGAGGCAAACGTTGAAGATGAGACCTCGGGGGTTGCAGATGGCAAAGAGTCTTCGTCGTAAGAGACCGTAGGAACAGAGGAGTCGGCCGTAGGAGCAAAGGAGTCGGCCGCAGGAGCAGAGGAGTCGGCCGCAGGAGCAAAGGAGTCGGCCGCAGGAGCAGAGGAGTCGGCCGCAGGAGCAGAGGAGTCGGCCGCAGGAGCAGAGGAGTCGGCCGCAGGAGCAGAGGAGTCGGCCGCAGGAGCAGAGGAGTCGGCCGCAGGAGCAGAGGAGTCGGCCGCAGGAGCAGAGGAGTCGGCCGCAGGAGCAGAGGAGTCGGCCGCAGGAGCAGAGGAGTCGGCCGCAGGAGCAGAGGAGTCGGTCGCAGGAGCAGAGGAGTCGGCCGCAGGAGCAGAGGAGTGGGCCGCAAGAGCAGAGGACTCGGCCGCAGGAACAGAGGAGTCGGCCGCAGGAGCAGAGGAGTCGGTCATTGCCGCAGGCGCCGAGGAGTCGGTCACTGCCGCAGGCGTCAAGGAGTCGGTCACAGCCGCAGGCGTCGAGGAGTCCGTCACTGCCGCAGGCGTCGAGGAGTCCGTCACTGCCGCAGGCGTCGAGGAGTCCGTCACTGCCGCAGGCGTCGTGGAGTCCGTCACTGCTGCAGGCGAGTCGGGCACTGAGGAGTCGTCAGACGAGGAGTCGCGCGTCGAGGAGTCGTCAGACAAGGAGTCGTGCGTCGAGGAGTCGTCAGACGAGGAGTCGTACGTCGAGGAGTCGTCAGACGAGGAGTCGTGCGTCGAGGAGTCGTCAGACGAGGAGTCGTGCGTCGAGGAGTCGTGCGTCGAGGAGTCGTGCGTCGAGGAGTCGTGCGTCGAGGAGTCGTGCGTCGAGGAGTCGTNCGCGCGTAGAGTGCCGTTAGGCCGAACGCAGAGCTCTATCGGGGCCTTTAGAAAGATAAGTGTGTACTGTATATAGAATGCTTATATTTCGTCTAAATCATGATTAAAAAAATAAGAAAAAAACAATAGTTTTAGCAGAAATAAAACGTGTTCATATTATAGTTGCATTTTTTTTCAAATGTGAATAATGAATGTTGGTGAATTTTATGTGTGATTTATTTCATTTGAACAGGAAAAGATAAGTGCTGTGTAGGTGCCAGAGTTTCTGAGCTCATTAGAAAACTTGACATCCGTGCTTAGACTCTTTTGTTCTCTGATAAGTTGTTGGCGGGAGACCTTGGCTGACAACTACTGCTCAGTTTGTGTGATGCTCCCTACTTTCATTTTCCCTCATCATGTTTTATTTAACTAAGTGAAAGGTTTTGTCAAGGTAATATTTTTTTGAAGTCCATCAGTAAAAATAAAGTCAAACAAAGAAGCAAAGTTGAACACTACCTTTTAACTTTAACTACAGTACCTTTATTGTTATTTAAAACATGTATCAATTGTGGCTCTGTGCAAATGTTATGGATGTAGACTTTATTTAATCAAAGTAAGTGGTCTCTGAAAAAGCAAGAAAACCTTTAACATAACCTTAAACATAAACAATAAATTACATTTTATCATTACTAAAATAAGTGATAGCTGCAGCTCTAGTGTTGTAGAAATAAATATATTCACAAACGATCAAGTGTTGACTTCATAAAATCTTCAATTCGTCAGCAAATGAGAGAACAGTCAGTTCCACAGAAAGTCTAAACATCAAATTGCAGGCTGCCGATTCAGCATCAGTTCAGACTTCAGAGCTGTTTGTAACATAGATTGTTCCAGAACAACCTTTATCACGCTTGACATAATGTTCGGTTTCACAATGACACAAAGTCACTTTAGAAATTATGAAGCATATAGGAAAAGAATATTGTACAATACATAAACATTGCAATGTACCAAGAAGCAAAATCAATAAATAATATATTTCCATCACACTAGATATAAATTTGAGACACATATTGAAGACAGCTAAAGTTAATAATTTTTTAGATAGGCTTTTTGCTTCAAAACTGTTTAAAAGTATTTTATATTGTTTGGAATCAAGAGGTTTACTTAGATAATAAATGTAAAATTTAACAATAAAAAACAAAAGCAAACAAAAAGAGAAAAATAATAGGTTTATTTCAGTTGCTCCTGTCTTCAGGGGTTTCCACAGCGAGCGAACTTGCATGAAAGATTTGGTAATTGTTTTACACCGGATGCACTTCCTGACGCAACCTGGGCTTGATTCCTCAACCTCAGGATTACAAGACCACACAATGACCCTGCAGCCCACTAAAAGTCCCATATTTTTTGATGTATAAGTCACACCTTTTAGCATAAACCATGCCCTGCGACTTATACACCAAAGCGACTAATATGTTTTTCCCCATATTTATAACTCAATTTTTGGCTGAAATTTTACGATTTCATTCACTCTGACATGGAAAATATTGAACACTATCATTTTCAGCTGCGAGAGGGCCCTTGCCTAATTTGGCAAGCCAAGTGTCTCATTAATAGGTAAAAGTGGGTATTAATGACACACTTGGCTTGCCATACCAAGCCAGTTTTGTCTCGCTCCAGAACTCCTGGAGCAAACGTCAAATCAGCTGCGATTCGCCGCACCGCCCAGGTGAAAAGCAGCTGATTTGACCTTTAAAGTGCATTTATTAAGAAAAAGTTTAACTGAGACACACTATTGCTATAATTTTGAGCAAACAAATAATTGTTTTAAGTAGTCATCTTGTTAAAGTCCTCCTGTGCATGCTCCTGCGGCTGCCATTTGTCAGTCAATCGATTTTTGTGACACATAATAGATGCTACTTATACGGCGAAGCAACGTATTTCTGTTTTTTCCCCCACTTCATTAAACATATTTGGACTGATGCGACTTATATCGCAGTGTGACATGTACGGCGGCAAGCACAGTATACATAGCATAAATTATTTTTGTAGTATTGGACGTTTTAATAAGAAAAGCTGCTCAAAGTTCAAAATAAAACAATAAAATACATTGTGCATGTTTTCACATTCAGTATAAGATTTTATTAAGTCTCCTCCATGGTTACCTGTGGTGTTTACAAGCTCAGGCATCATGTGCACCTCAGTGTTTCACTTTTGTGCTGCAGTATTAAGCTCATGATAGAGGCCAACCTAAACATACTGACCTTTGAATGGTTGTGTTAAATTGACTTTAGGTAAAGGGCACCACCGCCCCATGTAAATGTCACCACTGAATTGTCTCTCTTGTCTGTCCTTGTTGAGCATGAGCAGTCCTTCCACCTGCCAACTCTTACATGTGGTCTGGCATAACATCCTTTTGGACAAATACATGGTTCTCAGAGAGTGGCATGATATATATGAAAGATATTAAAAACAAAGAATAATACCATATATATATAATATGCGTCATTTCAGGACTTTAAAATACTGTCTATGTGCAGCAGATTTATTAACAATGCATGTTTATTCAAACATAGTAAGGATGTGTGAAAAACATTGATGAGTTGAGCATTGATTGAAGAGGGTTGATTCTGAAAGTTATGCACCATAACTCATGTTCCCTGAAGGAAGGGAACGAGGTGCAACATACTTGCTATGGGAATTGCGCCCCCGCGCGATTACCTGAAGGAATACAATCACGCCTTTACGGCTAGGGTGTCAGCGTCACGCCAGAGGCCCCGCCCTCTGGGTATTTAGGTGGCTGACGCCCGTCCATCTTTCTCCAAAATTGCACTTCACCGAGCTTTCAGCATTGAAAGGGCCAGATATGTTGCACCTCATTCCCTTCCTTCAGGGAACATGAGTTATGGTGCATAACTTTCAGTTCCCTTATCAGTCAGTCACTCGGTGCAACATACTTACAATAATACTTACAATATACTTATAATTCCAATATGGAATTAATAAATTGGGCTGTTTCTTCAATGGATAATAATACTTACAATATACCTATAATTCCAATATGGAATTAATAAATTGGGCTGTTTCTTCAATGGATAAGATTTTTTCCACGAAGCGGACCGTGCCAGGAGAAGCTGTCTGTCCCTCCGACACACACGCGGCTGGATACGTGCTGGACTCGTGGGGTCAGTGGCAGCCCATGTGTCTGACCGTCTTAAGTGTCGAGGACGTGGAGGATTTGTGGATTATTGGAATATTGGTAGCAACTGCTCTGTTTTTTGGCGTAAGCGGAGTTGTCTGTTACTGGAAGCTGAGGGAGGCTTCGGCAGCTATCAGCGCGCTGTCGACACTACCTGATCAGCAAAATTCTCTGAACCGGGCCGTGAGCTCCTCATCCCAGCTGTTGTATGAGCTCAATCGCTCGCTTGGAGCGGTGGTGGACCACCGCGGACCTGCAGGGCGCTTTGGGACTTGTTTACAGCCACCCCGGATCAATCAAGGGACAGATGGGGGTTCATAGAGCGGGACCACATATTATTTGGATTTTTTTGGCCATGAAACAGCACCACAGACTTGATGGCGGCAGTGGAAAAGAACACTGTGGTCTATTGGATAATAAACAAGACTATTATCTGGCTTCTGCACATGTCCTTGAAAAAGAAGGCTGTCAGAAGCCATTCTCCTGGGAGTGTGGAGCTGAAGAGACCTGCTGCCCCCCCCCCTCACCCCCCCAGAGATTTCTGTGCAGCCTCAGATAACGCCCAGCTGCACATCTGCTGAACTTGTGTTTGTCTGAAGTTACTCACAGACTCTATCTCCTTGCCTGCCGTCTCTCAATTTGTTATTGTAACTAAATGTGCTTTTTGATATGGTTTTTACTGGATCACGCGGTGTCTTGAAGACAAAACGTGATTCATCTTTTTTTAATATCAACGCTGTAAAACCCCGTGTCTTTGCCTGTTTTCCTGCCTTTGACCTTCATCTGGGGACAGATGAGAGCGGCCGCGCTATAAGCATATCATGTGTTGATAAACATGTCATGTGTTTTGTTGAGCAGCAGCTTTTTGCACTCATTCTCTCTCCTGGATGACTGTAACTACATATTTACGCTGTATCGGTGAAAATTGATGCAATGTTAATAAACCTATCTTGTATCTCTTGTATCTTGTATACTTGCTATGGGAACGTAATTCATTCACACCCTTGAAATGCTCAGTAAAATGCAAGTGAGAACATCCGCCTGAAAAAGACAGGCATCGCCCGGCTGCTTTCTACAGGGTATGTGGAGAGCACAGGCTGAGAGGAAAAAATGCCAAACGTAAAGAACATCAGTTTGATGTTTCGACTGGGCATATAGATAAACAACACCAGCTAGCGACAGCCTAAGCGTGCTCCACTAGTGTGAGTTGACAAACCTTTCTTTTTCTTTTTTTTTACATATAGGACATGGCTGACAAGTGGGGCCCATCCTGATGTTGGAGATCAGTTAGGGAGAGGGAAAACCCTTCCATTAAACATCTCCTAGGCAAAACATAAACACCAAAGGGGTACCCTTGTGTATGTTGTAACTGTTTGTTTTGGGATAAAGCAACCAAAGCCTTAGGCTCTCAGCCAGTTCCCTTCAAAGGCCAGGCTGAAAGTTGCCACAACCCTGGACATGGGTGTAGAAGCTGCCCACGTGCCTGAGTCAGCAGATCCCTGTGAGGAGGCAATTGCCATGGTATCCTTGATAACATTGAAATCAACTCCGGGAACCATGGTTTCTGTGGCCATCTGGGGGCTATGAGGATCAGGGAGAGAGCTCTCTGGCACATCCATTCCAGTGTCGGCCCAATCAGGGGGACAGGTGGAAAGGCATAGTAGAGCACCCCTGCTGACCAATCATGTGCCAGAGCATCCATTCCCAAAGGTGCGTCTGTTTCCCTCAAGGAGAAGTACAGGTCACACTGCGAGCTAGCCTTACAAGCGAACAAGTCCACAAAGGCTCTCCCAAATCGTGACCAGACCTGTTCCACAATCCGTGGGTTCAGGCTCCATTCTGAAACCAAGAGAGGCCCTCTTGACTTCCGGGGGTGAACACATGCGCATCTAGCTTCAGCTGTTCCTCGTACTTTTTTTCTTGTTTTGTTCTATTCAGTACTTTCTGCTGTTTTTTCACCGATCCTTGCCTGGGCATTTCTACTCATCAACAAACATGGATTTTACTTGGCTTTACCTGCTACCAGCTCTCGTTTGGACTCTCCTGCTGGTCATCCACCACCACCCAGCGACTGGTCTGCTCCATTATTCTGCCGTGGAGCTCCTTCGCAGGGCCGGATTTATGCAGGGGCTAACAGGGGCTTGAGCCCGGGGCCCCGGAATTTTAGGGGCCCCCAAAGCCTCCGGACCCGCCCCCTAAGTTTTTTTTGTGTGCACGGATAGTCTCAAACACGTTGTCTCACAAAGGAGAAAACTGTTCTTGTTAGGTTTTATGTAAAACTGGATGATTTTATCTTTTATTCGCTTCAGCGCGGCCGGTCCCCTCCCGCTGCCGGCGGGGGAGGGAGGGGGTGTGTGCGGCCGGTCCCCTCCCGCTGCCGGCGGGGGGGGCGCAGCCGGTCCCCCACCCACCGCTGGTGATAAGGAAGAGAAAGTGGAGGTGGAGGTGAATGGAGAAATAAAAAGTGCAGGAACGGAGGCAAAGGAGCTGGTGTAGGAGAAAGCAGGGGCGGCTGTAGAAGAAATGGAGCTGGGGCCCCCCAAACCAGGTGAAGAAACAAGGGAAGAGAAAAAATGAAGTTGCTGCAAGCGTGTTGCAGGGAAGTTTGTGTTGAAGTCCAGGCAACAATAGCTATTCAGTGATTTTATTTTGTGATGGAAGCATCATATTCTAGTTTCAAACCCTAACATGTGGTTTTGTATTTAACCAGTTCAGGGTTGTTTGTAGTTTGTGACAACTGGCATATTAAAGTTGTAAGTTGTGAAAACTTACTATTCAGTCATTTTCTGCTCATCATCTGAACCAAAGCAAAACAAACATAGGCCTATATAACACATATTACACACACTCCGGTATATATATATGGGCCCCCCAAGATGACTCAAGCCCAGGGGCCCCCATCCTCCTAAATCCGGCCCTGCTCCTTCGTCTTCGTTTCCTACCGGCCGCGTTGCCGGTGCTCCCTCTGGAGGAAATTACCTTCCCTCCTCGTCGGAGATACATCCACCGGGGCTCGCGCCGTTGACTCAATGCTGACAAGGCTCATCCCATAACCTCCATCTGGTCTGACTATCGCCATTCTTCACACCACAACGCTCGGTCAGCTAACAGCAGCACATTAGCCAACCTAACTTGGTCGGCTAACGCTCCGGTCACTACTTCCGCCTCCTCCGTAAAGTTTGGACTTCTGAACGTTTCTCTCCCTCACGGGCAAAGGTCAGCTTATTCACGATATAATATCCGACCGAAAACTGGATTTCTTCTGTTTAACAGAAACGTGGCAACAGTAAAACGACTTTTTCCATCTGAACGAGTCCACCCCATCGGGCTTTGTTTGCACCGCGAGGGCCCGGGCCTTAGGCAGGGGTGGAGGTCTCGCGATAATTCACTGCGAGAACTGGAAGGTCACTCCGGTTCACATCCCCCCCCTCCTCCTCCTTTGAACACACTGTGTGTCTGCTGGTTGGACCCACTCCAACTGTTGTGGCCCCAATCTACCGCCCTCCAAAACTGAATAGCTCCTTCATGAATGACTTTGCTGCATTAATGGCTCATCTAACAGCTCTTTCACCCAATGTCATCCTGCTGGGCGATTTCAACATTCATTTGGATCAGGAAAACAACCCCCTCTCCAAAGACCACATCTTGCCTGGACAGCTGCGGCTTTCAACAATTCATCAACTTTCCAACACACAAGATGGGCCATACACTGGACTTACTCTGCTGCTTCGGACTTTCTCCTCTTAACTGTTCTTCTGATGAACTTCCATTTACCGATCACCTGATGATTTCATTCAATGTTAATCTTAAGTTTTCCTCAGATAAACCTAAACACACTCGTTCCTTTCGTAATATCAAGAGTATCAACCATGAGACTATTTTATCTCATATTAATAATACCCTCTCCACTTTCAACTCCTCGAACCCAGATGATCTCGTCACATTATATAACACCAGCCTAACCAACATCCTTA